>CM024701.1:25805324-26074809 GCA_014182845.1 Corymbia calophylla | reverse complement strand
CCTAAACCCTAAACCCTAAACCCTAAACCCTAAACCCTAAACCCTAAACCCTAAACCCTAAACCCTAAACCCTAAACCCTAAACCCTAAACCCTAAACCCTAAACCCTAAACCCTAAACCCTAAACCCTAAACCCTAAACCCTAAACCCTAAACCCTAAACCCTAAACCCTAAACCCTAAACCCTAAACCCTAAACCCTAAACCCTAAACCCTAAACCCTAAACCCTAAACCCTAAACCCTAAACCCTAAACCCTAAACCCTAAACCCTAAACCCTAAACCCTAAACCCTAAACCCTAAACCCTAAACCCTAAACCCTAAACCCTAAACCCTAAACCCTAAACCCTAAACCCTAAACCCTAAACCCTAAACCCTAAACCCTAAACCCTAAACCCTAAACCCTAAACCCTAAACCCTAAACCCTAAACCCTAAACCCTAAACCCTAAACCCTAAACCCTAAACCCTAAACCCTAAACCCTAAACCCTAAACCCTAAACCCTAAACCCTAAACCCTAAACCCTAAACCCTAAACCCTAAACCCTAAACCCTAAACCCTAAACCCTAAACCCTAAACCCTAAACCCTAAACCCTAAACCCTAAACCCTAAACCCTAAACCCTAAACCCTAAACCCTAAACCCTAAACCCTAAACCCTAAACCCTAAACCCTAAACCCTAAACCCTAAACCCTAAACCCTAAACCCTAAACCCTAAACCCTAAACCCTAAACCCTAAACCCTAAACCCTAAACCCTAAACCCTAAACCCTAAACCCTAAACCCTAAACCCTAAACCCTAAACCCTAAACCCTAAACCCTAAACCCTAAACCCTAAACCCTAAACCCTAAACCCTAAACCCTAAACCCTAAACCCTAAACCCTAAACCCTAAACCCTAAACCCTAAACCCTAAACCCTAAACCCTAAACCCTAAACCCTAAACCCTAAACCCTAAACCCTAAACCCTAAACCCTAAACCCTAAACCCTAAACCCTAAACCCTAAACCCTAAACCCTAAACCCTAAACCCTAAACCCTAAACCCTAAACCCTAAACCCTAAACCCTAAACCCTAAACCCTAAACCCTAAACCCTAAACCCTAAACCCTAAACCCTAAACCCTAAACCCTAAACCCTAAACCCTAAACCCTAAACCCTAAACCCTAAACCCTAAACCCTAAACCCTAAACCCTAAACCCTAAACCCTAAACCCTAAACCCTAAACCCTAAACCCTAAACCCTAAACCCTAAACCCTAAACCCTAAACCCTAAACCCTAAACCCTAAACCCTAAACCCTAAACCCTAAACCCTAAACCCTAAACCCTAAACCCTAAACCCTAAACCCTAAACCCTAAACCCTAAACCCTAAACCCTAAACCCTAAACCCTAAACCCTAAACCCTAAACCCTAAACCCTAAACCCTAAACCCTAAACCCTAAACCCTAAACCCTAAACCCTAAACCCTAAACCCTAAACCCTAAACCCTAAACCCTAAACCCTAAACCCTAAACCCTAAACCCTAAACCCTAAACCCTAAACCCTAAACCCTAAACCCTAAACCCTAAACCCTAAACCCTAAACCCTAAACCCTAAACCCTAAACCCTAAACCCTAAACCCTAAACCCTAAACCCTAAACCCTAAACCCTAAACCCTAAACCCTAAACCCTAAACCCTAAACCCTAAACCCTAAACCCTAAACCCTAAACCCTAAACCCTAAACCCTAAACCCTAAACCCTAAACCCTAAACCCTAAACCCTAAACCCTAAACCCTAAACCCTAAACCCTAAACCCTAAACCCTAAACCCTAAACCCTAAACCCTAAACCCTAAACCCTAAACCCTAAACCCTAAACCCTAAACCCTAAACCCTAAACCCTAAACCCTAAACCCTAAACCCTAAACCCTAAACCCTAAACCCTAAACCCTAAACCCTAAACCCTAAACCCTAAACCCTAAACCCTAAACCCTAAACCCTAAACCCTAAACCCTAAACCCTAAACCCTAAACCCTAAACCCTAAACCCTAAACCCTAAACCCTAAACCCTAAACCCTAAACCCTAAACCCTAAACCCTAAACCCTAAACCCTAAACCCTAAACCCTAAACCCTAAACCCTAAACCCTAAACCCTAAACCCTAAACCCTAAACCCTAAACCCTAAACCCTAAACCCTAAACCCTAAACCCTAAACCCTAAACCCTAAACCCTAAACCCTAAACCCTAAACCCTAAACCCTAAACCCTAAACCCTAAACCCTAAACCCTAAACCCTAAACCCTAAACCCTAAACCCTATACCCTAAACCCTAAACCCTAAACCCTAAACCCTAAACCCTAAACCCTAAACCCTAAACCCTAAACCCTAAACCCTAAACCCTAAACCCTAAACCCTAAACCCTAAACCCTAAACCCTAAACCCTAAACCCTAAACCCTAAACCCTAAACCCTAAACCCTAAACCCTAAACCCTAAACCCTAAACCCTAAACCCTAAACCCTAAACCCTAAACCCCCTAAACCCTAAACCCTAAACCCTAAACCCTAAACCCTAAACCCTAAACCCTAAACCCTAAACCCTAAACCCTAAACCCTAAACCCTAAACCCTAAACCCTAAACCCTAAACCCTAAACCCTAAACCCTAAACCCTAAACCCTAAACCCTAAACCCTAAACCCTAAACCCTAAACCCTAAACCCTAAACCCTAAACCCTAAACCCTAAACCCTAAACCCTAAACCCTAAACCCTAAACCCTAAACCCTAAACCCTAAACCCTAAACCCTAAACCCTAAACCCTAAACCCTAAACCCTAAACCCTAAACCCTAAACCCTAAACCCTAAACCCTAAACCCTAAACCCTAAACCCTAAACCCTAAACCCTAAACCCTAAACCCTAAACCCTAAACCCTAAACCCTAAACCCTAAACCCTAAACCCTAAACCCTAAACCCTAAACCCTAAACCCTAAACCCTAAACCCTAAACCCTAAACCCTAAACCCTAAACCCTAAACCCTAAACCCTAAACCCTAAACCCTAAACCCTAAACCCTAAACCCTAAACCCTAAACCCTAAACCCTAAACCCTAAACCCTAAACCCTAAACCCTAAACCCTAAACCCTAAACCCTAAACCCTAAACCCTAAACCCTAAACCCTAAACCCTAAACCCTAAACCCTAAACCCTAAACCCTAAACCCTAAACCCTAAACCCTAAACCCTAAACCCTAAACCCTAAACCCTAAACCCTAAACCCTAAACCCTAAACCCTAAACCCTAAACCCTAAACCCTAAACCCTAAACCCTAAACCCTAAACCCTAAACCCTAAACCCTAAACCCTAAACCCTAAACCCTAAACCCTAAACCCTAAACCCTAAACCCTAAACCCTAAACCCTAAACCCTAAACCCTAAACCCTAAACCCTAAACCCTAAACCCTAAACCCTAAACCCTAAACCCTAAACCCTAAACCCTAAACCCTAAACCCTAAACCCTAAACCCTAAACCCTAAACCCTAAACCCTAAACCCTAAACCCTAAACCCTAAACCCTAAACCCTAAACCCTAAACCCTAAACCCTAAACCCTAAACCCTAAACCCTAAACCCTAAACCCTAAACCCTAAACCCTAAACCCTAAACCCTAAACCCTAAACCCTAAACCCTAAACCCTAAACCCTAAACCCTAAACCCTAAACCCTAAACCCTAAACCCTAAACCCTAAACCCTAAACCCTAAACCCTAAACCCTAAACCCTAAACCCTAAACCCTAAACCCTAAACCCTAAACCCTAAACCCTAAACCCTAAACCCTAAACCCTAAACCCTAAACCCTAAACCCTAAACCCTAAACCCTAAACCCTAAACCCTAAACCCTAAACCCTAAACCCTAAACCCTAAACCCTAAACCCTAAACCCTAAACCCTAAACCCTAAACCCTAAACCCTAAACCCTAAACCCTAAACCCTAAACCCTAAACCCTAAACCCTAAACCCTAAACCCTAAACCCTAAACCCTAAACCCTAAACCCTAAACCCTAAACCCTAAACCCTAAACCCTAAACCCTAAACCCTAAACCCTAAACCCTAAACCCTAAACCCTAAACCCTAAACCCTAAACCCTAAACCCTAAACCCTAAACCCTAAACCCTAAACCCTAAACCCTAAACCCTAAACCCTAAACCCTAAACCCTAAACCCTAAACCCTAAACCCTAAACCCTAAACCCTAAACCCTAAACCCTAAACCCTAAACCCTAAACCCTAAACCCTAAACCCTAAACCCTAAACCCTAAACCCTAAACCCTAAACCCTAAACCCTAAACCCTAAACCCTAAACCCTAAACCCTAAACCCTAAACCCTAAACCCTAAACCCTAAACCCTAAACCCTAAACCCTAAACCCTAAACCCTAAACCCTAAACCCTAAACCCTAAACCCTAAACCCTAAACCCTAAACCCTAAACCCTAAACCCTAAACCCTAAACCCTAAACCCTAAACCCTAAACCCTAAACCCTAAACCCTAAACCCTAAACCCTAAACCCTAAACCCTAAACCCTAAACCCTAAACCCTAAACCCTAAACCCTAAACCCTAAACCCTAAACCCTAAAAACCCTAAACCCTAAACCCTAAACCCTAAACCCTAAACCCTAAACCCTAAACCCTAAACCCTAAACCCTAAACCCTAAACCCTAAACCCTAAACCCTAAACCCTAAACCCTAAACCCTAAACCCTAAACCCTAAACCCTAAACCCTAAACCCTAAACCCTAAACCCTAAACCCTAAACCCTAAACCCTAAACCCTAAACCCTAAACCCTAAACCCTAAACCCTAAACCCTAAACCCTAAACCCTAAACCCTAAACCCTAAACCCTAAACCCTAAACCCTAAACCCTAAACCCTAAACCCTAAACCCTAAACCCTAAACCCTAAACCCTAAACCCTAAACCCTAAACCCTAAACCCTAAACCCTAAACCCTAAACCCTAAACCCTAAACCCTAAACCCTAAACCCTAAACCCTAAACCCTAAACCCTAAACCCTAAACCCTAAACCCTAAACCCTAAACCCTAAACCCTAAACCCTAAACCCTAAACCCTAAACCCTAAACCCTAAACCCTAAACCCTAAACCCTAAACCCTAAACCCTAAACCCTAAACCCTAAACCCTAAACCCTAAACCCTAAACCCTAAACCCTAAACCCTAAACCCTAAACCCTAAACCCTAAACCCTAAACCCTAAACCCTAAACCCTAAACCCTAAACCCTAAACCCTAAACCCTAAACCCTAAACCCTAAACCCTAAACCCTAAACCCTAAACCCTAAACCCTAAACCCTAAACCCTAAACCCTAAACCCTAAACCCTAAACCCTAAACCCTAAACCCTAAACCCTAAACCCTAAACCCTAAACCCTAAACCCTAAACCCTAAACCCTAAACCCTAAACCCTAAACCCTAAACCCTAAACCCTAAACCCTAAACCCTAAACCCTAAACCCTAAACCCTAAACCCTAAACCCTAAACCCTAAACCCTAAACCCTAAACCCTAAACCCTAAACCCTAAACCCTAAACCCTAAACCCTAAACCCTAAACCCTAAACCCTAAACCCTAAACCCTAAACCCTAAACCCTAAACCCTAAACCCTAAACCCTAAACCCTAAACCCTAAACCCTAAACCCTAAACCCTAAACCCTAAACCCTAAACCCTAAACCCTAAACCCTAAACCCTAAACCCTAAACCCTAAACCCTAAACCCTAAACCCTAAACCCTAAACCCTAAACCCTAAACCCTAAACCCTAAACCCTAAACCCTAAACCCTAAACCCTAAACCCTAAACCCTAAACCCTAAACCCTAAACCCTAAACCCTAAACCCTAAACCCTAAACCCTAAACCCTAAACCCTAAACCCTAAACCCTAAACCCTAAACCCTAAACCCTAAACCCTAAACCCTAAACCCTAAACCCTAAACCCTAAACCCTAAACCCTAAACCCTAAACCCTAAACCCTAAACCCTAAACCCTAAACCCTAAACCCTAAACCCTAAACCCTAAACCCTAAACCCTAAACCCTAAACCCTAAACCCTAAACCCTAAACCCTAAACCCTAAACCCTAAACCCTAAACCCTAAACCCTAAACCCTAAACCCTAAACCCTAAACCCTAAACCCTAAACCCTAAACCCTAAACCCTAAACCCTAAACCCTAAACCCTAAACCCTAAACCCTAAACCCTAAACCCTAAACCCTAAACCCTAAACCCTAAACCCTAAACCCTAAACCCTAAACCCTAAACCCTAAACCCTAAACCCTAAAACCCTAAACCCTAAACCCTAAACCCTAAACCCTAAACCCTAAACCCTAAACCCTAAACCCTAAACCCTAAACCCTAAACCCTAAACCCTAAACCCTAAACCCTAAACCCTAAACCCTAAACCCTAAACCCTAAACCCTAAACCCTAAACCCTAAACCCTAAACCCTAAACCCTAAACCCTAAACCCTAAACCCTAAACCCTAAACCCTAAACCCTAAACCCTAAACCCTAAACCCTAAACCCTAAACCCTAAACCCTAAACCCTAAACCCTAAACCCTAAACCCTAAACCCTAAACCCTAAACCCTAAACCCTAAACCCTAAACCCTAAACCCTAAACCCTAAACCCTAAACCCTAAACCCTAAACCCTAAACCCTAAACCCTAAACCCTAAACCCTAAACCCTAAACCCTAAACCCTAAACCCTAAACCCTAAACCCTAAACCCTAAACCCTAAACCCTAAACCCTAAACCCTAAACCCTAAACCCTAAACCCTAAACCCTAAACCCTAAACCCTAAACCCTAAACCCTAAACCCTAAACCCTAAACCCTAAACCCTAAACCCTAAACCCTAAACCCTAAACCCTAAACCCTAAACCCTAAACCCTAAACCCTAAACCCTAAACCCTAAACCCTAAACCCTAAACCCTAAACCCTAAACCCTAAACCCTAAACCCTAAACCCTAAACCCTAAACCCTAAACCCTAAACCCTAAACCCTAAACCCTAAACCCTAAACCCTAAACCCTAAACCCTAAACCCTAAACCCTAAACCCTAAACCCTAAACCCTAAACCCTAAACCCTAAACCCTAAACCCTAAACCCTAAACCCTAAACCCTAAACCCTAAACCCTAAACCCTAAACCCTAAACCCTAAACCCTAAACCCTAAACCCTAAACCCTAAACCCTAAACCCTAAACCCTAAACCCTAAACCCTAAACCCTAAACCCTAAACCCTAAACCCTAAACCCTAAACCCTAAACCCTAAACCCTAAACCCTAAACCCTAAACCCTAAACCCTAAACCCTAAACCCTAAACCCTAAACCCTAAACCCTAAACCCTAAACCCTAAACCCTAAACCCTAAACCCTAAACCCTAAACCCTAAACCCTAAACCCTAAACCCTAAACCCTAAACCCTAAACCCTAAACCCTAAACCCTAAACCCTAAACCCTAAACCCTAAACCCTAAACCCTAAACCCTAAACCCTAAACCCTAAACCCTAAACCCTAAACCCTCAACCCTAAACCCTAAACCCTAAACCCTAAACCCTAAACCCTAAACCCTAAACCCTAAACCCTAAACCCTAAACCCTAAACCCTAAACCCTAAACCCTAAACCCTAAACCCTAAACCCTAAACCCTAAACCCTAAACCCTCAACCCTCAACCCTCAACCCTCAACCCTCAACCCTAAACCCTCAACCCTAAACCCTAAACCCTAAACCCTAAACCCTCAACCCTAAACCCTAAACCCTAAACCCTAAACCCTAAACCCTCAACCCTAAACCCTAAACCCTCAACCCTCAACCCTAAACCCTAAACCCTCAACCCTCAACCCTAAACCCTAAACCCTCAACCCTAAACCCTAAACCCTAAGCCCTCAACCCTCAACCCTCATCCCTCAACCCTAAGCCCTAAAAAAAAATTGCCAGAGCAATGAAATATGGACTCCGAAAGATTTGCCCACTCAAACTCAATATGAAAGGACAAGGATATGGAAAAATGCTGTTGTGCCATGGTTAATCTGACTTTCAAGCAATTTCGTGTTTTCGATGGTGTTCCTCTCGAAAAGTTATGCCCAATAGAAACAAATTTCATGAAAAAATGTTGCTGAAATGATGAATTACAGACTTCAAAATATTTGCCCACTCAAACTCGATGCCAAAGGACCAAGAACTGAAAAACGTTGTTATGGCATGGTTCCTCTTATTTTCAAGAAATTTCATGCTTTCTATGGCATTCCTCTTGAAAATTTATGCCTAATAAAAGTAAATTTCAAGAAATAAAATTGTCAGAACGATGAGATACGGACTAAAGAAAATTTAGCCACTCAAACTCAATGCAAAATGACGAAGAGCTAGGCAAACTGTGTTGTCGCATGGTTCCTCTGATTTTCGAGGAATTTTGTGGTTTGCACGGCATTCCTCTCGAAAAATTATGCTGAATAAAGTTCGCTCTTGTGTTTCTCTAAAGTGTTCTGACCTAACATCACCCCCCACCCTTTATTGTGAAGACCTAGTGGCACAATATAATGAAAATCTAGGTCTCTTGGACGTTTCATTTTGGCCTTATTAAATCAATAGAGTATCCTCTTAAAGTCCAATTCTAATGGTCTGAATTTGATTCATGTAAGTTTATTGAGCTCCCTCCTCCTTCAAATATTTGGCAACTACCTCTCCTTGGCCTTTTCGAATTCTGCTTCTTAACGAGCCTAGTCTATATAATTGAATTAAGCTCAAGATCTTAAACCACCGCCTGTCCAATTAAATGCCATGACTGAACTTTTCTATATGCTATGAAAAGTGCTTCTAAAAATTATGTGTAATCTAATTACTTTGTCTTTGCTAGGGGCTGGGGTTGGTCCCAATTTTTCTATGCACATAATTCATAATTCGTAAGTGATTGGTTAAAATTTACGTGTCAATAAAAGAAAGTTGTAAAATTGTTAAAGCCAAATAATGAAAGGTTAAATAACATAAAAAAGAGAGATGAACTAGAAACAACGGAGGAATCAGCAAAACAAAGATAAAGAGAAGTAATGGCCGACAAAAGAGCTCTCTCTAGGTGAGGGAAGATGTTAGTGATTTTCTACCAATGCACCCAACATGCCATCTCCGTCACCGTCAATTTCTTTGCGATTTGCAGGATTCCGACAAGGCCCGTGGCAATTCATGTCCCAATCCAAACAGTTTCTTTGCAACTTGTCCGAATCAAGTGCAATTACATGTGTTGCGTTATTAGACTCGACCTCACCAAATTCAATTCAACCTGTCCCCACTTTGTTATCTGGTATGCTCGAACCTCTCTTCTGCTATTCTTAACTTGAACATCTCCACTGCTCAAGCTTCTCGAAAGAGCACTCCCCATTTTTTAGAATTTAGGGTTTCGGTTTCAAATGAATTTGGGCCACCATTTTGCAACGTCAATAGAAGATTATTCACCTTGGACATAGAATTTTTTTTAAAAAGCCATGTTGTAATCAAAAATTAATTTAAAAAGTCAAGTAGAACGATCGCTAGAATAGACACTTAAGTGAATGATTTTACATTGATGTGACACTTAAGTGATCTATCCAAAAATTATAATACTAAAATGAGCATCATATGAACATTATGGCACTTTTAATGTCGTTTTCCCTGTTGCCTACAATCAAACCACTACATAATAACCCATATTTGTGAAAGCACATAAAACAAAACAAAAATTCAATAGCGCTTATTTACTATTTAATCAATTACAAATTGACACATGGAACCAGAGAAATAAATTAAAAATCATACAATCTGCTGATGTTGTCTTGAATTCCACAAATTTGATCGATTGGAAATTTGAAATTAAAAAGTCGATCGGGAAATTTAGGAAGGCTTGAAGATTGTAGGCTATTTGTTTCCAAATATATTTCCTAGATTTAGATCTATTGATAAGAGGTTTTCATGGGAAATAGTCCCGATTTAATGTAACTGGGATATATCATGATATCTCTAATATATAGAGGATAATCACTGAAGATATTATTAGTAAATTTCAAATTTGATAATATCTTTAGGGTGGAATTCATTTCCTATTAGGATTAGCAAAGTGGGGATCTGAAGATATATTTATTTCAGCATTGTACCTTGTACTTGGTGATACACTCAAATAAGAAATCATCTCTCTCTCTCTCCCATGGACGTAGGTGGATTTTTCGCCGAACCACGTAAATCTCCGTGTTCTTGATTGTTCTTATTTCTTTTCTCATCTAGTTAGGGTGTTCTTTCGCACAACAATTGGTATCAGAGCAATCCAGGTTCTCCGTTCCTATATTGCGACTTCTAACTAGATGGTTGGAAAAGGTTCAACCGTTTGATTTGATATTGAACGATTCACCAGGAAGAATAATTTTACACTATGGTGGAGAAGGATGAAGGATCTGTTGATTCAACAAGGTTTATCAAAGGTTCTTCTGGTAAGATCGAATAAGCCGGACACCATCACTAATGATGATTGGGCCAACATGGAGGAGAGGGCATGCAGCGCAATTTGATTGAACCTATCAAATGAGGCCCTTCAATATGTAGTAGAAATCGAATCTGCTCCGAAGGTATGGCTCAAACTCAAAAGCATTTACATGATGAAATCTCTTACGAACAAGTTGTTCTTGAAGAAGAGATTGTATTCACTTCAAATGAGTGAAGAAGGAGATCTGTTGGAACACCTCAACGTGTTCAATCAAATGATTAGTGAACTTACAAGCTTGGAGGTAAGGTTTGAGGATGAAGACATAGCACTTCTACTACTGGCATCGTTGCCCGATTTGTTTGACCACTTGGTGACTACGCTCCTTTATGGCAAGGAAACCCTGGAGATCGGAGAGGTGACTGCTGCCCTAATTTCAAACGACACCCGAAAAAGGGCTAGTAGTTCAAAATCTAAGGGAGTGGGACTCTTTGCAAAGGAGAAAAGCAATCAAGGAAGAGGAAGATCAATGGATCGAGGATCAAGCAGTAGGGGTCGATCAAAATCCAAGGGAAAGTTCAAAGGAAGATGCTACGGGTGCAATCAGGAAGGGCATACCAAGAGATTCTGTCCAAATAAGAACGAGAAAAAGAAGAAGAGCTCGGATGAGGCAAGTGTAGCCGACAGCATTGAGACCAATGATGGGGATGTCTTGTCCATATCGTTGGGGAAGGACACCTTTGAAGATTCGTGGATCCTGGACTCCGGATGCACTTATCATATGTGTCCTCATCGAGAAGCCTTCGATAAGTACAAGGTATATGATGGTGGTTCAGTTCTCATGGGAAATTATACTTCGTGCAAGACTATGGGCGTTGGAACCGTGAAAATCAAGATGTTTGATGGCATGATTTGAACCTTGGCAGACGTGCGTCATGTTCCGGGTCTAAAGAAGAATTTGATCTCATTGGGAGCACTTGAATCCAATATATACAAGTACACGGCTCAAGGTGGAGTCTTAAAGGTGATTAAGGGAGCTCTAGTTGTTCTTAAGGGACAAAGGCACAAGAACCTATATCGACTTATAGGAACTACAGTGCAAGGTGGAGCATCTGTGTCCACGGATGCTAGCACGGAGATAGATAACACCAATCTATGGCATATGCGTCTTGGGCATATGGGAGAAAGAGGATTGATGGAGCTTCACAAGAGGAATGCACTCCAAGGTATGAAAACATGTAAATTAGATTTATGCAAATTTTGTGTGTTTAGAAAACAATGCAAAGTACGGTTCAATACTGCAACTCATACAAGCAAGGGCGTGCTCGAGTATGTACACACGGATGTATGGGGTCCTTCATCGGTAAAGTCAAAAGGAGGAAAGGAATACTTCGTGACATTCATTGATGATTTCTCTTGCAAAGTTTGGATCTACTTCATGCGACACAAAAGTGAAGTCTTTGAAAAGTTCAAAGAATGGAAAGCTGAAGTTGAGACTTCAACGGGGAAGAAGGTTAAGTGCTTGAGATCGGACAATGGAGGAGAGTACAAATCGACACCATTCATGAAGCTTTGCAAAAATGAAGAGATTAAACGTCACTTCACAGTTTCAAATACGCCCCAACAAAATGGCGTAGCGGAAAGGATGAACCGGACTTTATTAGAGAGAGCTCGAAGCATGAGGCTACATGCGGGACTGAGCAAGGAGTTTTGGGCAAAAGCTGTCTGCATGGCATGTTATCTTGTGAATCGGTCTCCATCAACTACAATTAAATGCAAAATTCCCGAAAAGGTATGGACTGGTAAAATTGTCGATTATTCTAATTTAAGAATATACGATTGTCCTGCTTTTGTACATGTGCAGAGTTCGAAGCGCCCGAAATTGGATCCAAAATCAAAACAATACATATTTCTCGGATACAAGAAAGGAGTGAAAGGCTACAAATTATGGGATCCAAGTGAGAAGAAATTTCTAACGAGCAGGGATGTTATGTTCGATGAATCTGCAATGTTGAAGTCAAGCTACATGCCACACATGGCTATTGAAGAGGAGAGTGATAAATCTATCGTTAAGGTGAAGCTTGAAACTAGAGAATCTACAAAGAATGGCGAGTCATCCGATGAGGCTCCGGAAGTCAAAGAAACGATAGAAGTTCCTTGTACCATTGCGACTAGTCGAGGAAGGCGCACTCTCAAAGCACCAAAGATGTATGGTTTTGAGGATATGGTTGCTTATGCTCTTACCGTAGGCTTTGGCGATCCAAGCTCCTACCATGAAGCTTTGAAAAATGATCACAAAGAAAAGTGGATGACCGTAATAATGGAGGAGATGGAGTCGTTACAAAAGAATGAGACATGGGAACTTGTGAAGAAGCCCAAGGATGGGAATGTCATTGGTTGTAAATGGGTTCTTCGAAGAAAAGAAGGAGCAACGAAGAAAGAGCAAGAGAGATACAAGGCCCGACTTGTTCCTAAGGGCTATGCAGAAAAGGAGGGGATTGATTACGACGAGATATTTTCCCCGGTTGTAAAACACACATCAATTCGTGTTTTACTAGCTATGGTGGCCATGTATGACTTGGAGCTTGAGCAGCTAGATGTGAAGACTGCATTCATTTATGGTGACTTGGAGGAGAAAATTTATATGGAGCAACCCGAAGGCTTCAAGGTGAAAGGGAAAGAGGATCATGTTTGTTTGCTCAACAAATCACTTTACGGTTTGAAGCAATCTTCGAGGCAATGGAATAAAAGGTTTGATTCTTTTATGCTTCGTATTGGCTACATGAGGAGTGTGCATGATTCTTGTGTCTACTACAAAGTTTTGGATGATAAGTTGCTTATTCCGTTGATGCTCTATGTTGATGATATGTTGATTGCTACAAGAAAAATGAGAGACATTATTTTCCTAAAGTCTCGGTTAAGTAGTGAGTTTGATATGAAGGATCTTGGTGCTGCAAAGAGGATCCTTGGCATGGAAATCTTTTGAGATAGACATGCAAGTAAGCTTTGGGTAAATCAAAAGAAGTATGTTGAAAAGGTCTTGGAGCGGTTCAACATGGGTAAAGCTAAACCGATTAGTACACCCTTAGCAAATCACTTCAAATTATCTGAGAAACAATGCCCTGTTTCACATGAGGAAGTTGTAAAGATGTCTCGAGTACCCTATGCCAGTGCAATAGGGAGCCTCATGTATGCTATGGTTTGTAGCATACCGGATTTAGCTCATGCGGTAAGTCTCATCAGCCGATACATGAGCAATCCGGGTAAGGAGCATTGGGAAGATATTAAGTGGATCTTTCATTATTTAGCTAGAACTACCGAAATGGGTTTAATGTTCAATTCCAAAGGAGGATCAATCAATTTAGTAGGTTATGTTAATTCAGACTTCGCTGGTGATTTGGACAAGCGAAGGTCCATCACGGGATATGTCTTTACTCTTGGCGGTGGAGCTATTTCGTGGAAGGCAATGCTTCAACCTACTATAGCATTGTCTACAACCAAAGCTGAATATATGGTAGTAACTGAGGCTGCGAATGAGGGAATATGGCTAACTGGTTTGGTCACAAAGTTGGGTATAAAGCAAGAAAGTGCTACATTCTAATCAACAGAGACATATCTTCGACGAGACTACAATGCTTTAACAGATGAGTTCTATAACACAACAAGCAGAGTAGATAGATCATGGTGTCATTAGTGAGGTAGAGCATCAGGTGGAGACTTTAGAGACCTCGAAGGTAACAAAAGTTGAGACTACAGAAGAGGCCACAGTTCCTGAAGTCGGTGATAATGAACAATCGGCACAACCACAACACAATATAGCCACAAATAGACAGAGAAGGCAAATTAAACCACCGGTACGTTATGGTTATACAGATATTGCTTATGCATTGATTGTAGGTGGTGAGGTGGAGACGAATAAACATTCGTCTTATTCTGAAGCAATGGCTAGTAGTGAGTCATCACAATGGCTTGGGGTTATGAGCGAAGAGATGGAATCACTCCATCGGAATTAGACATAGGAGCTAGTCAAAGTACCCAAGAGCCAAAAGATTGTTGGAAGTAAATGGGTCTTTAAACAGAAAGACAGCATTCCCAGTGTTGAAACAGCGAGGTATAAGGCGAGACTGGTGATGAAGGGATATACACAGCGAGAGGGCATTGACTACAATGAGGTGTTCTCTCCTATGGTAAGACATACTTCTATTCATGTTTTACTTGCCTTAGTTGCTTCGCAAGATCTCGAGCTGGAGTAGCTAGATATGAAAACGGCGTTTCTTCATGGTGAGTTTGAGGAACGGATTTACATGAGGCAGCCAAAGGGATTTGCTATTCCGGGTAAGGAAGATCACATTTGCTTGTTAAAGAAATCTTTGTATGGGCTAAAGCGGTCTCCTAGGCAGTGGTATAAGCGTTTTGATGCTTTCATGGCTAGTCAAGACTACTCAAAAAGTCAGATGGATAGTTGTGTTTATTTTAGGAGATTGGAGAATGATTCTTTGATTTATCTACTCTTATATGTTGATGATATGTTGATAGAAGCTAAGAATATGTCTGATATTGATGTGCTGAAAAGGCAGTTGAGTGTTGCATTTGAGATAAAAGATTTAGGTGCTGCAAAGAAAATATTAGATATAGAGATTTTGTGTGACAGAGCTGCAGGAGTTTTACGTTTGTCTCCAAAGAAATATATTGAGAAGATTGTGGCACATTTTAACATGCAGTCGGCAAAATCTGTAAGTACACCTTTAGCAAACCACTTTAACCTTTCAGATAAATTATAACCGCAAACTAAGGAGGAGGAGGAGCATATGTCATGTGTTCCTTATTCTAGTGTCGTGGGTAGTATTATGTATGCTATGGTATGCACTAGGCCTGATATTTCACAAGCTGTGAGCGTGGTTAATCGCTACATGAAGCGTCCTGGTAAAGCTCATTGGGAAGCTATGAAGTGGATCCTCATATATTTGAAAGGGACGGCAGACGTGGGTATAGTATACAGGAGGAATAGTAATGGCAGTGAGACCACTGGTTATGTGGATTCGAATCATGCCGGTAACTTGGATGATCACGGGTCTTTAGCAAGATACGTGTTTACATTAGTAGGTGGTGCAGTGAGTTGGAAAGCATCCTTACAAGATCATGTTGCCTTGTCTTCAACTGAGGTAGAGTATATGGCAATAACCTTTATAGCGAAGGAGGCGATATGGTTATGAAGTTTGCTCTTGGACTTTGGGCTTAATCAAAAAGGTGTTGATATACACTGTGATAACCAAGGTGCGATATATTTGGCATATAATCCAGTTTATCACGAGCAAACGAAACATATCAATATCAAATACCACTTCATCCGAGATGTCTTAGCAAAGGGTAATGTTATCGTGAAAAAGATTGCTACAATAGAGAACTCGGTAGATATGATGACCAAGCTTGTTCCTTTGGCGAAGCTCAAGCTATGCTTGAGCATAATTGACATTTGTAGAGAGTGAGCGCCCATCGGGGCATTGGGAGAGCAACATGGATAACAAGCATTATAACTTGGCTTCAAACATCGAGCCAAGGTAGAGAATTGTTAAATTATGTCTTGAGTTTGAATTTTCACGAACTCCATCCATAGAAAGATTTTGATTTGATCAAAATATTTCCTATCCAAATCAAATTTGGTTTTCTTGTCCTTTGTAAAATTCCTAGTTTGACTTGAATTACTTTTGCACAAAAGGACAAAAGCAAGAGTTTCGTATTTTATCTATAAAAGAAACCTAGTAGTGCTTGGTTTTCTTCTTGTACATGAGTTACCCATGGTGGGCCCAGGTCAAAGTTGTTGACTTGGGGGCACACACACATATAAAAGACAAAGGTTTCTTCAGTGTATAGAGAAGAAAGCGCAGCACAAAAATAGAAGCCAAGCCAAGCCAAGAAATTGCAGTGTTGCCATACAAAGCATACAAGAAAGAATGGAGTTCTTGTTTTTCGTATGTATGTGAGCGAATTGTAAGGGCTTGAACACTCGGTGATTTTGTGCTGTAAGTTTACATTATTTATTTGTAAACACTTTGGATTTGGATTTAAATCTAGGTATAGGAAACACTCGAGCGTGTGAGTGATTGTAACTCTAATTCTCTGATTATAGTGGATTATTTGCCGCTAGCTCTCCCCGTTGATGTAAGTACCGATACTTGGACCGAACCACGTAAATTTTTGGTGTCCTTATTATTTCTCGTTTATTTCTTTAGTATTTTTGTGTTGACGTAAATTGCAAGATCATGTCGTTTCCGCGTATTATTATATATTTCAACAGTGGCCACGGTGGAGTGGTGGCTCAAGGATGGTGGTAGCAACTTTTTAGCCGGTGGAGACAACCGAGCCCATCCAAGGTGGAGGGTGAAGATTGAGGAGGAAAAGAGGAGATTTATTCATCCCAATCAATATACATGTATCGAGATCATTTAGATATCACATGTCATATGTTGATGCGACACTTAAAAACCACTTATAATTCAAATAACACTCTACCTGACACACAACATGACCCAGATAACCATAAAAACGCAAAAAATAAATATAATATGACTCCAAAACCCCTAAAAGCGAATAAAACAGCCAATTATCCCAGATTTCACGATAACTCCTAAGCCAAAATTAACTACTCAATAAACAAAAAATGAGCTTATATATCCAATATCCGAGATAACTAATAATCACCAATTACTCCTATATTACCTTATTAACCTGTATAACCCTTTAAACCCACGACCCCAGATAATCCCTCAATCAACCGTGAACATGTCAACCCTAGGCTCAAAAGGTGGTCTGTCGATAAGACAATACTATTTTTGTTTGATTGAGTTAAAAGGACAAAAACTAATTCTATAGCACTGTTAATCAATCAAGTAGCAATTTCTTGAGTCTCTATCTTCCTACTCTGATTACGCATTTCATGAAAGAGAAATTACATAAATTACAAAAATGCAAGGACTGTTAGTAATACTAGGGTTGAGTATAATGGAACCGGAGGATTGGTCCAGTTCCAGTTTTAAAAGGGGAACTAGACCGAACCAAGTCAATTTTTTTTAAAATATATATTCTTTTATTTTTTAAAATCACAATAAATCCTAAAATATATTTTTTATTTTTTTAACACATAAATTGAATTAAACTAAAAAGTCTCAATTGAAGAACTTTGTGGCCAAAAGACAACCAAAATCCTTTCTTGTTCCTTGTTACTTAAAGAGGAAGCATACTTATTAGTTTCTTCTTCCACCCAATGTGGAACTGAGGCTTCAATCACACTCACTCCCCCTTTCTTTCTCTCTCTCACTCCCCTCACTTGCAAGAGACAAGGCACTCTAAGCTTCCAAAAGTCCCACATCAACCAAATACTCATAGAGCATAAGAGAGATTGTCTATAAAACCCAAGCCAAGCATGACTTTTAGCCATATTTCTCATGACCATTTTGGCTAAAATGAATATAAAATATATGAAGTGTGATTGATACTCACACGAGCAGAGTTTAATTTTTTACATGTTGGCACATGTGTGTTCGGTTCTATTGGGATGGCCTAACAACCAAACTGGATCAATCGGTCCGGGGCAAGGCCACTCTAGTGGAAAAAAATTTTGGCCAGATTCATTAGACTGGCCTAGACCAGATTGGAGTCGAGGGTCCGATCCGGTTCTTGGTTTTATCTTGGAACTAGAACATATTAGGAACTAATTATCCCTAAGTAATATACAGGAACATATATATTGTCATTTTCCTTAAAAATAAGTCAAACCAATCAGCATTACTATAAAATAATGATATCATAATTTTACATCAAAACTATTATGAAAAAAAAAATTATGTACTATAATAGGACTTCTAATTTAAAAGACTTCATAGAAAAATCATATCTAATAATTAACTCGTGCAATCGAGCGACAGATCATGGGAATATTGCACTCATTATTGTAAATTTGAAATAAAATAATCATATCTATGCATATAAACAATTATTGATATGCTACGTGATTTAATTGGTCAAAGAAAATACATGAAATAAGATCAAATTTTGAGTACTTATGCCTTAGTATAATTAACGTGGGTGTTATAAGGCAACTATATTTCCATAAGTTTAGCAAACGTGTGATAGACAGAAGTTTATATGACAATACAAGTATTTTGCAAAAAAATTATCCAATCAATCTTAAATTTATTGTATGGACAACAATTCTATCCTAAATTTTTTAATTATTCCAATTTAGTCCTAAATTTTTGTATGAATTTCAATATGATCATTTTTGTCAATTTTCACCAATAGTCACTGATATGGAAGTCTAGTCATTGCTAACCATCCTAAGTGGCACACCGCCACATCAACGGTTTCTAGAGAAAATTGATCGGAATGACTATGTTGGAATATTATGTATTGAACTGGTAAAATTGAAAATTATAGTTAAATTGGCATCTATATAACAAGTTTAAAATCGATTGAATAATTTCTCTAATATTATGCTAATAGAGGCAAGGACATGTTCATGACACAAAATGAGAACCATGACACCACAAATTCCCACCGGCACATCAAAGGTCCTCAAGACACATCGTGAACCGAACGCATAAGATCGAGCAAAGGATCCTTCTAGCTCATTCTTAGGGATTACACTTTAGCCTACCATGCATAGGCATGTATCACATCTCAACCGGTGGCAGCATGAAGATCAATTACTTTCGACCCCATAAGGCATTCGGTCTAGCCATTTAGATGGGAATGGAAGATTAATTTTCATATTCGACATTTCAAATGATATGGCCCAACATGCTTTAAACAACCAATCATGGCTAAATCAAATCCACCGAGGCTTCTCAGCCGAATCAAAGCTCATATGCTATTGGCTTTTCTTCGGGTATATGGGAAAGCATATCAGGCGCAAAGCAACCAAAATTCCTGTAAACAAATAAATGGTTGACAACTCATTTGACAAGAAAGCAGCTCATCTGCGAGAATGTAACCCATACAACACATGCAAAAGTAGCCAGCCTGGCATGCTAAGTTGGCCAGTTTTGTATCCAGCCGACAGAAACCTCTCTTTCTCAATATCTAGGTCCTAGATTTCGAGTGGCATCCGCTCCCCTCCTATCTTATGTACCTGGAGGAAAATGGATCAAGAACTACCAATTCTTGATATGTTACGTCATAAATGGAGTGCCATCGTAGAGTTCTGAAAAGGACACAGGTGACAACTTTAGCTAGAAATATAGAGAGGCTATTTCCATGATTACCCCGAAGACTCCCTCTCCTTAAGTGGCTCGAATGGAGCTTTAGTTGGTGAGACGGAGGACGAGCCGTTTCTTGGATCCTCCTGCAGGCGGTGGGTGTCCCTTAATTAATTGGCTCAAAACCTTCGCACAACGACCAACCATTCCCTTGAGTTTCATCCCTTCCGCACCGCCTTGTCTCTGCTTCGCCCTGACCCTGACTACTTGAAGTTGCGTTACTTCTTCTTCGGTGAAGTGGTGGCCAAGTGAACTCCGCCGTCTCTCCTCACCCAATTCCAGCGGTGGATTTACCTCGCTGTTAATGAGTTGCTTCAAGCTTTTACGGTCACTAGCCAATTCTTCTCCGGCAATCCCTTTCTCTTGATCAAGAAAAGCTTCCGAGCCTTGATTTCCGGCAAAGCCTGTAACTGAAATATTGCTGACAGTCTCTGCGAGCTTCAATGGCTTTCTGGTTCTCTTCGACATGGCCAGATCGTAAGAACGTCCACCCAGATTGATTTCGCTTCCCATTTGCTAACCCACCGAAACTTTGTTCTTTGTCTGTCGTCGCTCTGTGAAGGAAGGAAAGGAAGGAAGGGGTGGGTAATATGATGGTCTCCCAAGAGACTGCAGTCTTTGCTTGGCGAAGAATCAAAAGGATGTTCGATTGACTCGTAAGAGGTGGGCGGTCCTTTTTGCGGATTCTCCATCCCTCTCAGGAGTGAATTTCTTCCCTTCACTCCATCTAACACGAACCGACCGCAATGGCGTGGGTGCACGTGTGATTTTCACCTCTCCGTAATACTTCTTGGAGAAAAAAGGACACTATTTATGCGCTCCACTTCACTTTGTTCCTCGTCCGAACAAATTTGAGCAGGAGTTATGAACAAATTCCATAATCTGTATGTCAATTTAGTAACGTAACTTTGGACATACGTATTATAGTTATCTTTTCTCCGATTTTGAAAGAAACTTTTGCTACTACTTGAAATACCATTTCTTCGTCTAAAACAGTGGAACGCCACATGCTTTGGATAAAAGAATACAAGTAAAGCACCCAAAAATTCACAGTTCATATCAAATACGACTAATATCTTTACCTAAATATTATACATTAATCAATTTCAGGTTACACGGGTTCAATCGGATTAGATTGTAATTGCAACGAGTGAGCTTATACAATTGCAATACAAATACTATAAAAATGGGCCAAACTTCACTAGTTACATGCTAACTCAATTATGTATTCTTGTCCGACCAAAAAAATATTATTTATTATTGCACTTCAATTTACGATATGTATATGTTATAAGTTACATTTAGGGCGGTTCTATTTCAAACCCATAGATGATTAAATCCACCCAATTTTTATCAAAAAGACAAAATCGCCCAACCTAATCAATTGCAATTCAAAGTGGTCCCTATTTTCTATTTTCATGTAGAATCTGATTGCCATAATTGAAATTTTCACATGTTTTGTTTTTGTTTACTGTGAACAACATGTTCTCCCTTTCAATGTTAGATTTTACTTCTGCACAAATTAATTTTGTCAAAAAGAAAAAATTTCAAGAAACTTAATTCTATTTTACTTGGTGAGCAAATTTATGGATCAATTGTCAAGTATAATGTAGAAAAATTTTGACATAGACGATTTCTTAGCACAATCACTTACTTTAAAGCTTACATTTTTATTGTGCATATTATTATCAAAACTTTTCTTATCAGTTGTCATTTATATACATACATATATAATGGGATCATAGGATGAAACAAAAAAAAAGGCCCTCTTTAAAGATTTTCCAAAATATAATCATAGTTGCTTTTTCCAGCATGAAACTTTAAAGGTAAAATTTAATTTAATTAATTGCACAAAATAATAATTTTTTAAATCATCATCTTGAATTAATAAAAGGTAATATCATCCATGAAGTCTTTACAAAAAAATATGAAAATATCTCATTTTACATAACTTTTTCACATCAATATTTTTAGTGTATTCCTAGATACTCCTATATCATCCTTACATGCTTTGTGTAAAGATATCTCATCAATAGTAAAGAAAAAAGATAAATTATTTGATGCAATGAATTAAGAGATTTGATATATATTTTCTTGGAAATTTCTCTTTTCGGCAAAACTTATTAATAGGGAAGTAAAATCTAAAAATTGAAGAGGAAACATTGTGCACTTTAATTTATGTGGAATGCCCACAATAAACAAAAATAAAACATGTGAACTACTTACTTATGGAAATCATATCCTAAATAAAAATAGAAATAAATAATTAAATAAGGTGGGGCCAACGCTTTAAATTGTAATTAAATAATCAAAAGTAATTTTGTGTTTTTAGTGAAAATAAAGATGTATTTAGTCATATATGGAGTGGAAATAGTGCAATCCTGCATGAAAGTTTAAGGCATGTTTATTTGCATTTGCACTTTGGTAAAGAGAATATTTTAATCTCCCACAAATATTCCAAATATTATTGAAATTTCAGAAAATAATAAAAATTATGGTGTCAATGCTTTTCTTTTCTTTTTGCCATATAGTGTCGATACTTGAGCGGTAAAAAAGTTTCAAGAAGTTAAAAAGGCTAAAGTACATGAATTTCAAATTTTAAATTATGCAAAAAAATGAAATGTGAAAGTCAATAAAGACCGGCTTTTAATTTCTAATTTAGTTTTTTGATCAAGTGGTGCACAACTCTTTCATAAGTATCGGGTGATGTTGCGTCTTTTAAGGAGTCATTATGTAATTTTGACAAATTGCAGGCAAAAAACATTTAAAATTTTGACAAAGTGCAAAACAACAGTACAGACACCTACTTTGGTCCGTCACCGTGACTCTCTCTCTCTCTCTGGACCCCACCACCTATTATGATGTTGTATACGTTTCACCAAAAGAAACTTTCAATTAACTGAAAAGCCAATTGACAATGAAATCGTACGCCGACTTAGCATCTTTTTTTTTTTTTTTTCCTTTTTTCCCGTAGTAGTTTACTTTTATCATCACCAAACCCTTAAATATTTTTGCGACCCAAAAAAAAACCTTTAAATATTCTGTACATTTTTTCAATAAGCTTGTTTCCTATAACCAGAGGTACTAAGTCAATTGTCGAGTATAGGACAAGGGTGTAAGCCCATGCTAACCTAATAAGGAGGATTTCACATTTAGTTACTTACTTCAAGTGCAGGAGTCTACTATATCTAGTGATGGCCAAAACTAGAGTCTTCCCAAACAAATAGGAATATATGGATGATACTGCAAGGTCTCCCACCCCAAGGCAAATCTCCCACATGTTTCCTCTCTTCAAGCCTTTTAAGAACTTGGTCAAGTCCAATGTTTTTATTATATGCATTTTTTGGAATCAACACCTATTTGGCCCAACAAAATCTTTAGTACTAGAGCAATTCAAATGAATCAATTAGCAATTTTAGAATTTTAAAAATGCATAGCTAGGTGGCCACAACTTTGATTTTTTCTTTATATAAGGATGAGAGTCGTTCATAAAAAAACCAAAACCGATAAATTGAGGGGAAGCAAACCGATAAGTTAAGTTTATTGATTGTGTTCTGGTTTGTTGGTTTGGTTTTTGTTTATAATTTCGGAGACTAATACACTTGAACCAAACAGACTTTGGCTTATAAAATTTGTGGTTTAGCTTACCAAGTAAGTTTTTTCTAAGATTCATCTATGCTATTGAATAAAAGATTTATACTTCTCGAGTTGACTATTATTGATTGATTTTTAATCTAAATAATACTTATGAAAGAGTTTTGTGTGATCTTTTGTGTTTTATCATTTAGTTAATTAATTTTTTTAACATTTGGATAATCTTATTCCTCTTTTTGGATAGAGGTGTAGAAATAGGTGCTTTTTTTTTGTTAATTTCCAGTTGTATTTTTCTTTTTCAGTCGTAACATTGCATGTTGTAGTTAGATAGTCGAACTAAGGGTGTGTTTGTTTCAATAAAAGTATTTTTCTGGAGGGTGTTTTCCAAATTTTCCGCTGTTTGTTTCTTCAAAAATGATTTAGTCAATGGAAATTACTTTCCGGTCAACAAAAATATTATGTTTTATTTTAGGAAAATGAATTCCTATGTATGGAAAGGGGAAAACACTTTCCCTCTTTATTAGGTATTTAGGTCATTCATTTTTATTAGGTCATCTGTCCTTTTCTTTTACTCTCCAAAATCTCTTTTTTTTTCTTAGAGAAAAGCTGCTCTTTTTCAGCAATTCTCATCATCTTCATCGATGAATTTCAAATGTTATTCAATCATTTTCTAAATGCTATCCAAACGCCTGAAAACATTTTCAATCACATATCACCAAAAATAAAAAAACTAATCATTTTTATGGAAAATGATTTCCTGGAAAACATTTTCAAAAAATGATATGATTTCCGCGAAACAAACGCACCATAATTATAAAACTTCTTATTTGTAAATTGGCTTGAGATAACATTATGAACCAAATCAAATCGAATAACAGGCTGAAAGCTACAAATTTGGTTTCAAGTTGTAATTTCATTGGTTTGGTTTGGGCTTTGGTAGATATGTTCGGTTCAGACCGAAAGTACGTCCAAACTAATGAACTTTGTTTCAATGAAAGTAGTTTTCCGGAAAGTGTTTTCCAGACTTTCTGTTATTTGTTTTTCTAAAAACGATTTGGTCAATGGAAAATACTTTTCAGTCAACATAAATATTATTTTTAGGAAAATGAATTCCTGTGCATAGAAAGGGGAAAACACATTCCCTCTTTATTAGGTTTTTAGGTCCTTCCATTTTTATTAGGTCATCTATGTCATTTTCTTTTACTCTCCAAAATCTCTCCTTTTTTTCCAATCAACAGAAATGTTATTTAATCATTTTCCAAATGCGATCCAAACGCCTGAAAACATTTTCAATCACATATCATCAAACACAAGAAAACTAATCATTTTCATGAAAAATGATTTCTTGGAAAACATTTTCCAAAAATGGTACGATTTCCGCAATAAAAAATGATTTCATTAGAATCATACAAGAGTTTGAAAAGTATGGCTCAAAGAAATAAGACAATAAAAAAAAAAGTCAATAAAAGTTTTCACGACAATGATTAAAACCCTAAAAGTGTCAAAAAAGTCCTAAACCTCTTGTATATGTGCTAATTTAGTTCTAAACATTTTATTGGTGCCAATTTAGTCCTAAATTTTTTTACTTTGTACTAATTTAATCCTAAAACTTTTAACTCAGTGCCAATTCGGTCCTTTCGGCTAATTTTAGCGGATTTTGCTAACGTGGACACCGATTAGTGACGTGTCATAGCCGGCAGCTGACACGGACAACTTTTAATAATATTTTAATATTTTTTGAATTATTTATTCATTTATTTATTTTCTTACATTTTTTCCTTTTATTTTTTCTTTTCTTATTCTTTTCTCTCTCTTTTCCCTTGTACTCCTCCTTCCTCCAGCTGACCAAAGGCAAGGTCGACCTCACCGGCCTCCAACTCACCTTGTTGGCCACTAGCAAGGCTCGACCCTCGCTGGATCTAGCAAGGGCAAGCCTCCCGCCCACCCGACGCGATGCCGCCCTAGGCTCGCTGGCCCTAACCCTCTAGCTAGTCGCCAGCAAGGAGGAGAGTAGGGGGAAAAATGAAAAAATGAAAGAAAATAAATAAAATAATTCATTAAAATATTAAAAATTATTAAAAATTATCCACGTCAGCAGTAGGCTGTGTCACATCAGCATCGGTCATGTCACGTCACCGACTGACATCCACATCAGCAAAATCTGGCCAAAATTAGCTGGAAGAATCGAATTGGTATTAAGTTAAAAGTTTACGACTAAATTGACACCAATAAAAGGTTTAAGAATAAATTAGCATCAATGTAAAAGATTTATGACTTTTTTGACACTTTTCCTTGATTAAAAGGGATCATGAGAGATTAGAGGGATTAGTCTCATTATGTACATTTTGAATCTATTGAAATCTCTCCATATAACAAAAATATAAGTGAAAGAAAAGAATAATAAATATTACTACATGGATGTGCAACTAGACCGGGTTTACCCAGAAACCGAATCGGACCATCCAAAATAAGTTTCGGGAACTGGTTATAGTTTTTGGGAATCGGTTGGAACTAGTCCATGAATCGATTCCAAATGAAGACCCACCCGAAATAGGACAGGTTATGGAACCGGTTATTACCCTATTAAAAAAACCAGTTTGTTACTAATGTTTATGCAATGTTAGGATTTTTGTTGTTATCTTATAATGTTTGTTTATAATAATTAGCCTTGTGGATCTTTAGTTTTTCGTTTAGTTAAAAAATTTATGTACTTATTTACATGTGTTTTATGTTTCAATACAAATTAGGAGGAGTACGTTGTTGTTTTCTCGCGAAGTAATGTAAAATTCAAAACCGTATAAGATATCGGGCGATTGCAAAATATGTTCCAATGAAATATGATAGACATTGTTCTTGAACCGGAAAAACATGGCCAGGTTCAAAGCACCGTGTAATGCAAATAGGGTAGAGTATAGAGTTCAAAAACAGGGAACCGGTTATAACAGGATCATGTATAAGTTTTAGGTTGGACCCTACCCACCTTAAACCTGATCACTCTTATCACTTAATCCCTTTCTTTTTACATTTATTTATTTTAAGCATATGAAAAGATATTTTACATCACAGTATATCGTTTTACATCAAAATTGACCCTGCACAGATCCCTCTTAATCCCTCTAATAACTTGAAATAATTCTCTTCTCAGTGCTCTCAGTTTTATGTAAAAAAAGAAAAATCCATTTTACTCCTGATCCCTCAATATCAGTCGAGGGTTATGAACGTGGAAATGGCATCGCCCTCTAAAATAATTGCCGAAAGAAAAGGAGGCTCGCTCGGGCCGAAAGGGGCGACGCCGGACAGGAAAGCGCAATGGAGCCGACCAGCTTTGACCACTCATCTCATCTTCCTTGGACGATACCCTATACATATTGACCGGAGCTAGCTCGTCGAGAGAGGAGGAGCAGCGAACCAGAGTATCCGAGCGCATAAAAGTAAGGGGCTCTCTTGTCTCCTGATTTCCTCTCCTCCTACAAATTTCTTCATCGGTGATTCCAATGAGACAATCTTACCTTTCGTTTTCTTGTTGAGAAAGTTTTTTCGTTGACGGGAAGCGGGTTTGCAGTCTCTCTCTCTCTCTCTCTCTCTCTCTCTCTCTCTCTAGTAGGAATGGATTGGCTTTCACAAATCAAGCACGAGGGTTTTCACTGTCACTGGGGTTAGAGGACGAGAAAACACTCTGTAAACACCCGGCTCATGAGTCCAAAAAAAAAAAAAAATTACACCCGTCTTAAAGTGGGGGGAAAGAAAAGGACCGAACAAAGGACCGAACTCCTATTGTGTAGAACCCTCCAATTCTTAGTGGTTGCCATGCCGATGTATCGAATTCAAAATGTATTGAAGTGGAACCCCTGCCTCGCATAACTCAGGCTGGAAGTGATTATATTTCTCTGTAAATTCTTTTAATGATACCACGAGACAGAGATGGATAATGAACTCATTCTTAATGTTGTCTTACCATTTGCTTTCCCTTTTTGACGATGTTTGTTTGGTTTAGTTCTCTGAGCTCATTTCTGCCGGAAGAGCAATATGGATGCATTATTTTCTCCTCATTCATTATCCGTTATTGGCTATGTACCGAGGAAAGAGCTTCTGTGGCTGGCTGCGGTCTTTTCAGGGATTGTCATGTGCTGTGCCGTAAGTTGCTTTTCCATTGAATGCCCACATGCTCTGTACTCCACATACCAAACAAATTTCATTATTTTGATTTCTCTCAGTTTGAATTTGCTGCCCCCAACATTGGAGATTCATCCTGCAAGTTCTTTTGTTGGATTTTCTTTTTCACATGTTTTAGCGATCGATCTTTCATGTATTCCTTTAGTTTTTCCCCTATGTGACAGTCAGTCCTTGTACTCTTGGTTGGATTTGTATGGCTTGGTGTGCACCTCGCAATACCATATCTGAGCACAATGAACTCCAACTTCTTGCTCTGGCCATCTCCACCATTTAGAATCCTAGAAAACTATATGCGAAGATTTTGAGCATGAGTCATGCTGAACTTATGCCTATGCTTGCTCTTAGGGTTCCTCTTGTTTTTTATACTCTATTGGTTCTTGATAGGAATTTTATAATTTGGTCCAATCAACGGTCCCACAATGAGGATCTAATATGAATCTTTGAAAGACCAAACCATAGAGCATGTCTGATGATGCACTACTCAATTTACTAAATCAAGGGGACCTATTAATTCTACCGTTTCATTTGTTATATATTTTTACCGAACAAAGGATGCATTTTTTTCTTTTAATATTATTTAATGTTATGTGTGATATTGTAATAGTTTCACAACAATCTGAACTTGCTTTTGCATATATCTCATAATGATAATTTAAATGGAAAATTAAGATTTTTCTTGTGTGTTTTCATGGCTCTTGCTTGGGGAAAAACAATGTGGGGCAATGATTTTGCAGAACTGATTAACTGTGCTATAAGAGAAAGTGTCATTTTGTTGGATATGGGACCTGAGTTTGCAATATTTTACTTTGATGTGTATGTATTTGATGTATTTTACCAAAACTCGTGATTCTATTCGATTACAAGACTTTACAAGAAATGAAAAAGATCTCTAGTAAGTATGAACAGTGGTCGAAACAAGCCTATTGAAGGGCAAAAATGACTTGCTATTGATCAGATTCAATTTAAATATTATTCTTAGCATTTTTGTTCCATTTTATTCAACCTACTCTGAATTTGGAAGCAGGATAGTAACGATGTTTTTAACATAATATGAATTTGGAACTAGGATAGTAACAATTTCAGTATGTTCAAATCTGGAGCTGAGAATAGATTTACTCCTTTCAAATATTGAACCATTTAATTTACATGTTATTCACACTGACTGTGCTTATGAGAAGGGAAAAATTTTTAGTCAATTCTCGTTTGTGTGAAAAACATGTGGAGAGAGTAAACAGTTTGTTCCTTCTATTTGCAACCTTTCATTTGAATGAAAGGTGCAATCATTCTTTTTCATATCTGATTATGTTGTTGTTTAACTATGTTTTTTCTCTTGAAGGTGTATAAAATAACGGATCTCATTAGTCTTTTATGCTTCAATGGGTATAGGAAACTCAGCAACATGGACAAAGTAGAATGGAAGAACCGGTAAATTCCTCATCCTCATTCCATTCGAAGTGCTTTGCAAAATTCTCAACTAATGTCCAACATTCCACTCATTAGGTCCTCTAGGAACAATGCAAGAGATGGGTTGAAATACCTTTTTTTAAATGTTTTTTGTCCAGGGGATTCTCGACATTCCATGCAATTATTGCATCGTCTGCTGCTCTATATCTCCTGCTGTTTTCAGATCTCTTCAAAGAAGGTTCTCATGACCAATTAGTCATCAACAGGACATCAACTGTATCAGAGACAATACTGGGGGTAACGTGAAAAAGTTTATCAGGTTTCTTTGATTGAAATATATAATAGCTTGTTTTGGATAAAACTCTCCAACTGGTACATGCTTTTATTTTGACCTACCTTTGACATTTGACTATGCATAACTATAGCAAGAACTAAGCCTGATCCCACTTGGTATGGTTGGCTATGCCAATGCCTTTATGACATTGTACTTTATTTTGTATCAAATCTTTTGAAAGATTTAAGTGCTCCAAATCTTTTTTTTATCTTCTCTTTCATGTGTTTTCAAATGGATACATGTATGTTGTAAGAATGTACATAATTACTTCTTACACAAACAGTAAAAGCATGACAACCTTGGGTTTTTTGTTTGCAAATTTACTTTTTTGTGTTTTAATGGGATTTCCCCTGCTGGATGTTAATTCTTGACATATTTCTTTGACTTGTCTTGCTCCAACTAAACCAAGGATGCAACTACTTTGCTTAGTACTTGGAGTGATTATATGCAATCTGTTAGCTGAATGTTAATATTATTGCTTGAGACATATTCTACCATTGTAACAATCTTTTTAGAAATGATGTCTTTCTCATACATCATTGTGGATATGTTAGAAATAAAATGCACTTAAGCGCTATTGGAGTATACCACTGCTTATTGGTGATTACTATATAAAACTAGTTTTGGTTAATAAAGCTTGCAAAATGCTTTGAGGGGGATATCATTGATAAAGCAGTACATAAGTCTGGTATAAGAGCTAGAAAAGGTTGATTACTTTACCATTTGGAAGAAGTCTATTTAGAGAGTGAACTTTTTATTCACCTTAAATAGACCTCAATGCATTTGGTCAATTATGGTGACTTAGAAATGAGACAAAGTGACAATGGGTTGATTGATCCCTCCTCTCAATCCTTACTCCCAGCCTTCTTGTAGCTATAACAGTATCTCTTTCTTGTCCATATGCATTAGAAGATATTTTGATATGGTGTAAATGGATCCATGTAGGCTACCTCAGTTAGTTCGGTCAAATGCAGGATCTATCTATAGATTTATCGCTCGAGGAACTTATTGATAGCTCATATTGGAAACGAAGACATAGGTAATTATTTGATTTCCCCCTATTTTTTCAACTTCCCTAAGAAGATATCATTGTCATAGTATGCATCTTTTTGCATGAAAGACTGCAACAAAATGAATTTGCATGCAAGTACGTGCAAACACCATTCTGGTGGAAATATTTTCAACAATTTCTAATGCCACTCCATTACAAGTGAGGGTGTTGGTGTGGAAAATCAACATTGTTGAGATTGGGAGAAATTTTATGTTGATGTTGAATACGAAGTGATGATTGAAACAGAGCTTGCTTTAGGAAGCTGTAACAAGAATGGTTTAAACAATGGTGTCATATCCACAGGCTTTTAAAATCTTCTTCTACCCATTTCAATGATTATGATTGCCATTATTGGCTTCCTTTTTTAATTTTTCATGCATTAATAATAGAAGACCACAGAGTTTTTTTTTTTTGGTTTTCCTTGGATAGGTAAAAGAGAAGGCCACTGAGTTCTCATATGAAACTTTCCAATAACCCTTTGCAGGCTTAACATTTTACTCAAATCAATGTCCACCAGCATTTGAAATGCATCAATGAATTATAGGACCATATATAGTATTGTATTTTTTACAAAAGAGGTTAGTTCTAAATTTTTTTTAATGTCAGATGCTATACATGAATTTATTGAAAAAGAGAGAGAGAGAGAGAGAGAGTAGACTAATGGGTATCATCTCTTAAAATCAAAAGGAAATTTGACCTTTTTATTCATCCCATTTTTTGGGGAAGAGGGAGGTTGTGACTTACTAGTTCAGGAAAGGGTCAAGGCATTGAGCAGATTGGTGCTGCTACAGGATCATGTCCAACTTAAACAATAGATGTTAGTGGCAGCTGGCATGCTCTCTCTCTCCTGTCTCTGAGTGACCTGATTAGCCTATTAATGATATGTCATCGCATAATTCAGAAATATGTTGATTCACAAATGCCCTATGCCTTTGTTGGGGAAACTTCAAGTCCATGGCAGCTGCAACCCCTCCAGCAAAGTTTGTTATTCCACACTTCCTGAGGCATCCTACCATAATTTAGATCCTCTACTCTTGCTGCTTTGCCCCTCCCTGTTCTTTTTGCATTTTTTTCCTTTTGCATGTATTTTTTTTGGTTTACCCTGTACTTTCAAATGCATGTTTGTAAACATGTAAATACACACTAGAGGCAGTTCGATCATTTGTTTGCAAATTGTGCATGACTGAATTTGAACCTGTATGTATGGCATGAGTTGATACACTTAGGACATGTGAAGAGAACCCATGTAAATGATAATGTGAGACTATCCTAGAAGGTTCTTTATGTACTCATGTTTCTTCTTTTTCTGGTACTTGACAGGTCTCTATAGGTTATTTTCTGTCAGACGTGGCAATGATTGTTTGGCATTTTCCAGCTTTAGGTGGTTGGGAATATGTAAGTACAGAGAACCAAATATTATGCTTCTTTAGCTTGCAGTAGTTTAGCATGAAATAACTCTTCCTCCATCAACCTTGACTCTTGGTGTCTGAATCTGTTGCAGCCAAAGAAAGTTAAGAGCATATGTCATGAGAGCTTAATAAGTTAAGTTGAGTAGTGTTTGTTGTAGGTTAATCACAACATGATGAAATTTAAGCATTCCTTATTGTAAGTTAACCATCATATAATATGCTGTAAAATAACTGAGGGTTGTAAGTCCAGGGGTATTACTGTCTGTGTAAGACTTATCTTCATGATATGAATATTGAAGGGAGATCCCTTAGGGTTGATCCTTCGGTTTCCATCCACATCTCTATGTAGCATGTATCTCCCTCTCCCCATCACTTAAATTTTTTGAATGTCGGCAAATTTGTTGATTGGGGTTAGCAGGGTGGTTATTGTTGTACCTGCTTTAATGGTGTTGTGGAACTACTCTTGCTCTTTGGGGAGTTTGTTTATTTAATGTGAAGTATTGACACTACAGTTCTTCTCAGGTTCTACACCATGGATTATCCATGTTTTCCATCTTTCTTTCCCTTGTAAGTGGTCAGGGCCAAATGTACATACTAATGGTTTTGTTTTCAGAGAGCACGACTCCATTTGTCAATCTAAGATGGTTAGTGAGTTTCAAAATTACTTCATTGTTCCTCATTTCTTTGACTAAACAATCCCTTCCTTTTTTAGAATTATGGACAAACACTGTCTTAATATGGAATTTATTCAGGTACTTGGACATTGCTGGTCAGAAAAGTTCTGATCTATACATCTGCAATGGCATCTTTCTGTTCCTGGGGTGGTTGGTATTGTCCGGCTTCTATTAGTTTGATTTACTTTACAGCTGTTACCTTTCTGGTTTGCTTAAATTTGTACAAAAGTATGAAAAGGCCGAATTTGAGATAACTATTGTCCAGACCAATGTGGACTTCCTTATTTGACACTTCGTTTGCCTTTATTCTGCAGTTAAGATGTAGTTTAGAGATAGTGACTGTGTGGTCTTTTTGATAAATATGGATTAGAGTAAGCATATACTAGCTGAACATGTCTAGCAGAATCTGTTTTGTAGCATGTGGAATTTAAGTGCACAAGTTAAAACTATTTGGTTGCAGCAGGATGAAATAAAAGAATCACGAATTCATCTTTTGGTGTATTTTCAGGCATCGTCTTTTTGGCGTACAAGTCACTACTAATTCACTAGAATTAAGGATTTGAAGTGTGCATTTTTAAAGCTACAAATGTCTCTTGAAAAAAAGGCCAATATCCTCTTAATACACTCAACAAATTCTTGGCTTATGCAAAAGCTCCGAATAGGGAATAGTTCTATCTAAAGTTGGTTTTCTTTGCCCCTTCGGCTCAACATTTTGATGGATCAAATCTAAATCTTCTCAAGGAATTACTGCATTGTTAATTATATATGAGTTCACTCTACTAAATGAGGAGCCAAAAGGCATCATCAGACATGTGCTATCCCTGGCAACTAGATACTGAGCAGAAAGGTTTTTTTTTTTTTTTTTTTTTTTTTGGGTCGAAAGAAAGGATTTGGGTTTAGGGTATCTACCATCTTTCATATCTTGACTGGACTTCGCTATAAGTTTCAGAAGCAGTTGCTCTTTCTGTTTGGGTATACAAAGTTCCCATTGGATGTTTGAGATTTCTTATTTATTTATTCATCCCCCCCAAAAAAACCCAAACCCACACAAAATCATAAAGAAGCCACTTCACTTGTAATAGTTGCTATGGATCTAAACATATTAAAAAACATGCGAGTATTTTTAGAGATGTACCATGTTTAAAGAATCATCTGTGATGTCCATCAAAAGGAGTGATGATGTGGTCTTCATTATGAGTATACTAAATGTGTGTTTTTAAGTGTGAAAATAAATACTAGATCACTTGGATGAGCCTGTTCAGCCTTTAGTTTTACTTGGGTTTCACCTAATTAAAAAATTAATTTTCAACCTAAGTTTATCAGTTGAGCTGCAATCTACATTAGCTTTGAGACCAATGCATTAGGATATGATTGGGGCTGAAAATTTATGTCTTTAGTACTTCATTAAGGTTATCAGATGACGCCTGACATTTCCATCTGACTTAAGATGACATATTTGTTCAAACGCTTTCACATAGAGTTTGATCATGCAACTTTTTGATGTCTTCAGGTTGCAAGGATTCTTCTCTTCGTCTTCTTTTTCACCCATATGCGTATCCATTTTGACCAGGTGAGTTGTTTCTTATCTATAGGACTTAAGTGACCTCTTTGATTAAAAAAATTGACCTTACTGTCATTGTAGTATCAATATTTGAATGTGTCATGATTTTTTGTAACAGAGTTGGAGTTGTTTACAGGGGAAGTCTCTATAGAAAATCATGGGTGCTTTTTGCTTTGAGTTTTCTTCTGCTTTGTTGTGTCTATAAATCTCTCTTTTTTCCTGTTTAATGTCACTTCTCAGCCTGAGTCACTGACGCTGATGTATGTAATAGTGTCATTCTTTTATTAATTCAAGTGTCTGAAAAGGAAACAATCACTGGGAATAGGAGAGTGAGTCTAGTCACCTTAGATGGTTTATGCTGTTCTATTGACGATTTCACTGGCTGAGCTACCATAATTTTGAGTCAAGATATAAAACAGGCGTCATCTTTTTCACCTCCTATTTCAGGTGAAAGAGATTTTTGACTTGGGTTTCTACAGTTTGCTTTTGGTGCCTCCTGTTTTGGCAATAATGAACCTATTTTGGTTTTGGAAGATTGCCAAGGGTTTGGTGAAAACCCTTTCAAAGAAGAGACATAGGCAGTGATCTGACCATTGTATTGTACATGTAAACCACCTTCTCTCTGTATCTAGAAGAATATTGAGATTCCTTGTCAACATAATGCTTCATTTAACAATGAATATTATCCTTTCATTCTCATTTTCTTGATGGGATTGTGTCAGAAGATCATCATGGACTTCCTTTCGTTTCACGGAAGCTCCTTTTCTCAATTATTATTTGCAAGTTATTGGTTGACTCTACTGTACAGGTGGATCTTATGTCTCTTTTCTGACTTTTGAAGTTTGTTGTTGGAGGTAGGACTATTACATCAAATTGCGGTGGAACCATTAGACTTGGTTACAATGCCTGCTTATAATGATCGTGTATGCAATCAGAGCACTTAATGTGTTTCAGGGATATTTTATTTGTTTTCAAAAAAATTTATTAATTTTTTCTTTTTCCTTTTTTTTTTTTTCTCTTCTTTCTCTAATAGGCAAAAGGGGGCAGGGGTTGTGAAGCCCTCACACAGCCTCACCCACTGTCACCCAGGGCTGGCGAGGCCATGGCGAGCCTGCGCAAAGGTCGCCATGGCCTCACCAGCTACAGCAAGGTTGCCTTCACTTGCAACTAGGCTAGGGCAAGGCTGCTAGTTCCGTCGTCCTCCATGTTTCTTCATTCTTGCATCCCATGTATCTAATCTAGTGTTGCCAATAGCGGATACATCAGTGTTAAACTTGCACAAGTAAACATGTGCAATGGAGAAAGAACAACCTTCAACATAAACTGATACGAAAATGACAAAAAGAAAAGGAAAAGTCGCTTTCGGAAACAGCAAGAAAGCGAACGGTGAGCTTTAAAAAAAGGGTTTCTTGAAAGGATCAATCTCGGGTAACTTGGTGACAGAGAAGATTCAATAACAAACCTAAGGGCTGGGGAGTGGACGTAGCTGGGAGAGAGGATGAAGAAGTTGGAGAGAAGTTGGGCAATGAGGATCTTGAGCTCTACCATGACCAGGTTCTGCCCGAGGCACACCCAAGGCATACCCTAAATCTAAATTCTAAACCTTAATCCCTAAAACCCAAACCCAAAACCCCAAGGTTATGTATGGGTCGTTTGGGTTTGGGTTTTTAGTTACACCCAAGGCATACCCTAAATCTAAATTCTAAACCTTAATCCCTAAAACCCAAACCCAAAACCCTAAGGTTATGTATGGGTCGTTTGGGTTTGGGTTTTTAGTTAAGATAGGATAGAATATGATCAAATAGGATAAGGTAATATTTTAAATCCAAGAATTTTGTTATATTTTATCCACTATTTGATAAATCGCAACAACAAAGCTAGATGTAATTACATTACATCATGTATATTGTTGGATATCATTGCAAATATATAAAAAAAGGATTAAATAAAAAATGAAATTGTTGTTATTTTTTGTTATTTTGATTTTTTATCATAATTCAATGTAAAAATAGGTTTTGACCACCACATAAGGTTAATTTACATATGCTAATTACCTTCACTTTAACTCTTGAGTCGTTTCCAACATATATCCTTTTTTTTTTCAGGTTGTATTTGACGATACTCCACAAATGCTCTTTAGTCTCTAGCTACATGGTATGTTGCTCCCAAGTCTATAGTCTACATAGGATGAGATTCAGCAAGCATTACAGTGCTAGAAATAAAAAAATTACTTAAAGTAATAGAGTAATATGGTATCTCTTTCGACTCAGTACATTCACGATCAAAGTAACCCAGTTTACTACAATTGCAACACTTTATTTTGACTTTATCCTTCTTCCCATCTCACTTCTTGTGTCGAAGAATCTTAGCTCTCTTGGATCCCTTATCAGTCTCATTCCTTTTGTTGTTGAATTTATGGTTCTTCTTGCATTTTAAACTCAAAATTTTGCGCAAATTTGATTTAGTAACATGAACATTAGTAGAGGATTACGCAGCTTCTAGGCACTTATCCTCTAATTCCAAATGACGCGCTATATCATCAAAAGTGATGATATTCTCATTATGCATTATATTGATTTTCTATGCTTCCAACTATCAGAAAGAAATCTTATAACAACCTAAACTTACTGTTCATCAGTAAGGGTGTAACCTACCGACTTCAACTTACGTATCATGTTTGATATCTCTCGAAGATGCTGCCTCATCATTAAATTTGAACGCTTTCAACATGCGTTAAACTTGATGGTGAGTCTCCTCAACTTAATGGCAAACGTACCCCAAAACTTATTTTTCAAGGCAACCTAGATTGTTTGAGTTTTGTTATAACCTTCAAACTCACACATGATATCATCTTGCATACAACTCAACAATGTGATGCGAGGAATGCTATTTTTCTTTTCCAAACTTGATAAGTTTCTTAATATCTTCTATGATAAGCTAAAGTTCCATGCTTAAGTTCATCAATGGTATGGTCGAGGGTTTTCAAAATCCCTTGCTCCTCAATGATGCACTGAACCTTTTGATGCTAAATATCATAATTGTCACCGTTTAGCTTCTCACCCTTATTAAGGTCAACCACAATGGTCTTGGATGCTGAAGCCATAATCAATTACTACTACACATTGACATAATAAATGCAGAATCAATACCGGCACAATTTTTTCACATAAACACACATTTTAATTTGCAACAAAGATAAGCAAATTAATGATAATTCAACAAAAGACACTGAAACGAAAGTCCACTATGTTCCCAATTAGTGAACTTTCGTATAACCTGTATAACCAACCATCTCTCAAGTTTCGCAACTCAGCGAGGGAAACTCCAAATGTTTAGGAAGTTATTTTATATGATCTTTAACATGTGGAAAATTCATAATACGACAGAGAACTGCCAAATAAGAAAAATAAGTCATTCTAAGTAAGAGGGAATCGAAGCAAACCTTCGCATTCAAGCACATACAGTATTTACATTTGTAATTTACATGACTTCAAAGGCCGTTCTTCTCATCTATTGTTGATGTAGTAAGCCTTGTCAAATCAAATAATTAAGTCATCCCTAAATCAACACTTTGCTCTTGCAAGTATGTCCCGATATGAGAGGTTATCAACTAACTACTTGATTATAGAATGATATGTTTAATCACGTAGACACTCAGATCAAGAAAGTAGCGGTCTATCTATAGTTATGATACTGTTTCAATCCTCCCAGTGCGTAATCTAAAGAAGTTGAAGAAAAGAACCGGTCTATCTATTTCCTGTCATTTCCCTTGTTAATGCAATCAATGTGAAGTTCGTAGTGCAAACGTGGTGATGGAGACTAGAGAAAACCATAACAGGTGAATAAACACGTTATATTTGAGAATAGTAAAAGGCTATTGCAATGTTCGCTCTCACTGTACAAAATAAGTAGATTATGTGCACCAAACTGACACTATTTTGACCAAATACTCTCGCATGCAGTCTATTTCCTATCACTATTTCACTCGATATCAATTTGAAGCTTTTTTATGAAGCTTTGCTCTGCAAGCTTCTCTCTAAATAACTCTGCAGTCAACAGCAACAACACCAAGCCTTCCAACACCCACGATTCCATATATAATGTGAAATTTGAAAATGTGGAGCTAAAGAATTACTGTCACATGCAAATCCATTTTCGTAACCGTTAATATAGGAGGGGAAGAAAGGACCAAAAACTCTATTTTCCGGCTTGCTAATATAAATTCCCGCAAAACAAAATGACTGCAACCGTTGATAATCGAGAATCAGATTATTAGCACTAAGAAGAAACAGAAAACTATTCCTACTTATGTTTCTCGAAGAATTCTTCTTCATATATGACTAACCACTACCGATATCAACAGGAGATAAAGAAAGCGTGGACAAAATATCCGATCTCATCTAACTTGGGAGAATTTTCCCTATATCTATCAAGCGTTAGGAGTTGAAGCTCACCGGCAGCGAGCTTGAAGCTCGCGGTCAATGGAGTTGAAGCTCGTAGATGACTTATAACCTGAGAAAGACGATGGATTGAAACTCACAAGAAACGGGTGAGGAATGGGGGACAGATTTGCTTGAGCAGCGAGAAAGCAGAGGGAGGAAAAGAAGAGAAGAAGAACCCATAATTTCAATTCAATTTGGAGAGTTTCTTCATTTTTCATCTAATGATAACTTTTGGACATAATTGCCCTTGTTCTAATTGTCGGAAAAAGTTGGCCAACGAAGATTTGACTGGCTGATGAATTCAGGCTTCTTTTTTTAAACAACATGATTAAGTCCTTATTTGAGCTTTTTCTTTTTTTTTTTTAAAATTGACTCCACTTCAATACTTGAGAAAGAAGAGACAGCAAACGATGGACTGAAACTCGCAAGAAACGAGCGAGGAGTGGGGAACAGATTTGCTTGAGCAATGAGAAAGCAGAGGGAGGAGAAGAAGAGAAGAACCCATAATTTCAATTCAATTTGGAGAGTTTATTCATTTTTTATCTAATAATAATTTTTGGACATAATTGCCCTTGTTCTAATTGCCGGAAACAGTTGGCCAACAAAGATTTGACCGGGAGATGAGTTCAGGCCTCTTTTTTTTAGACAATATGATCATTTCATTTTCCTATTTGAGCTTAGCTGCTTCTTCTTCTTCTTTTTGAGAAAATGACTCAACTTTAATATCTTATTTGAAATTTTCCCTACATTGAAAGAAAAAAAAATTATATACGGAGAGGGAAAATATTTCAGGAATTGAATTTTTCTTGAATTTTTCTTGAATAGGAATGATTCAAATTTTGCATACACTTTTGTCGATGGATTAAAAAAATTTAGAAAAATTCATCGAGGATACAAAGGGAATAAAAAAAAATCGAGATCCATTGCTATAGAAGTGTAGATAATAAATGAAGTGATAAACTTAGTTAGGTAAAGATGCTTATTTTTCTTATTAAGTATTGGCAGCCAAGAAAATGAGAAGGAAAATAGGGTGGTTGGATTAACTAAAGAAGGCAGATTGCACGTGTAGAGGAAACGCGGAGGTGGAAATTTTGTCAACACTCAACGGGATATCTGCACGTCCTCGGTGGGGAATCAATCACGATCGATAGAGCCTCTCTCTCTCTCTCTCTCTCTCTCTCTCACCCACTTCAACGTTAGGCTGGTTTGAGGGAAGAGCTGTCGAGAGAAGAGAGGAGAGACGTCTGAGAGAGAGACGGCGAGGGTGTGTGCCTGACATGATGTCTCAAACACTGGTCGGAGGCTTTTCCTCTTTGACCCTCTGGCCTCCTTCAGCCAGCAATTCCTGCTGCGCCAAGACCCAGTTCCGCCGGCAGCCTCTCATTCTCCGACGCTCTGCCCGAGGCAAAAGCTTCCTTCTTCTTTTCTTAGTCATCCTCCGTTCTCTCTCTCTCTCTCCCACTCCGTCCGGTAATCCCTCTTGTTTTTTACTTCTTACTTCAGCTCTTGCCATTCATTCCCGACGAACAGCAAAAATTGTTGCCTTCAGCGTGAGAGTTCATTGCTCTGGTAAAGATGACAACGTAAGTGAGTACAATTACATGCCTCTAGTTCAAATCCAGCGAAATCGTTCTGACCACAATATTAACATTTTGCATTTGCGCAGAGCTCCACGGTTGTGAGGGATGGTAGCGTCTCGGTCATTCTTTTGGCTGGAGGGAAGGGCAAGAGGATGGGTGTAAGTCCCTCTCCTTCTTCACCTACCTTTTCCAATTCGAACAACTCCTCCTCACTCCCAAGTTCCTTCATTTATTGCTCCAATCCCATGACATCGTCCTTGAGAGTCTACCTCTTTCTCCTTTGTTTCCTGAAACATCAACTTTCGTGTAGAAGCAACATCCGCTCCCAAACTTTCCACTTTATTGATGCTAGGATGACTTAATATTTCCGCTTGGTGCCTTTTATGCTGTGAAAATGTGTTCATTTTGATCTCCTATTCCTATAAGCTGCCCAATGTCACATGGAGAGGTTGCACGCGTTGGCATTGGGTTCATCCATTACTATCTTTCAGGAGTCATTCTACCATGGCTTGTTTGCATTTGTACTGCTGGTATTTGTCTAGGAACATCAGAAAAATATTTGGTGCCTACCTTTTTATTGCTTCTAGTTCTCTATGTTTCATCTTCCAGATGATAATTATCTTCTGTTTATTAGAATAGGCGAGCATGCCAAAGCAGTATCTTCCGCTTCTTGGCCAGCCAATTGCTTTGTACAGGTAAAGGAAACTTGCTCATTTCTTAGGCCTCCTATTCTAAAGAACCTACAAAGTGCGATCACCCTTTGCCTTATCTGAGAGAACCCTGTATCTTCATTAGGACCGAATAGCAAGAAGTTGGACTTGGTAGAGCATTCTTGTGGGAAGTTGATCCTTTCCATTTCTAATCAGAATATCCTTCTTTATTAGGCTTATCAGTACGTTGGATGAGCTAACACAACTTATCTATGTCCATCGGCATAGTTCCTCATAGTGCTCATAGTAGTTAGGTATATGTTAGAGTTCTACTTTCTTTTCTCACCATGGTTCTCCAGAACTTAGTTTCATATTAATGGTGCACTTAGAAAGCTCAGTTGGCACATTCAGCAACATCATAACCATTGGATCTTGAGTGCTTGTTGGTTCCCAAATGTCCTCGCTTTTCTTTTTCCTCTTCATGTCTCCATGAAGTCGAGATTGAGATCATGGCTCTTCTCTTGCAGCTTTTATACCTTTTCACAAATGAGAGAGGTGAAGGAAATTATTGTAGTTTGTGATCCATCATACAAAGACATATTTGAAGGTACTGTGGCTCACACCTTCCTCTCCAACTGCTTTTTTTATCTATCTACAAGTCTGTTTGCTTGGTAGGCCCTACTGTTCTTTTCTGCTTTGGTGTTTTGTCCTGCGTCATTTAAGGCGCACTGTTTCCTTCTTTGTGCTCAAGAAGAAATGCAAACCAATTTGTTCCTTTATCTCAGACACCAAAGAGAAGGTTCAAGTGGATCTTAAATTTACACTGCCTGGGAAGGAGAGACAAGATTCAGTGTACAGTGGCCTTCAGGTGCAATAGTGCTTTCTTGTCAATAAAAGCTTAAGATTTGCTTCGTTTATTGTGTTGTTTGCAGTTTGTAACGTAAGGCTGCCAATGTTTTCCTCTTTGATTGAGTTGACACTTGCACTGTGTAGGATCAACTTACTCGATTAACCTTGCAGAACTTCTGATGTAGTTGTTCCACCCCTAATTGTCATGGGACACCTTGCTGTTGCCAGCACTTCGTTTGGTATTTTTGTGTTTCCTTTGTCTCTCCTTCAAAATGCATAGTATTTTTCATTGTTTCTTCAACTCTTATATTTCTACACAATAGACCTGCACTTTGCCAACATATTACAGAAGTGCCCCAGTGGCAACAGCCAGTGCAGGCATAGCAAGGGTAGATCTTGAAACTTTAGTTTTAGGAAGGTGGAAAAGGTAGTGTCGTGATAAACATTCTACTTACTAGTTCAGCTAGGGTGAGGAGGAAATGTTTTTCTTCTTTTTGTAAAAGGAAGAGGAAGAGTTAAAAGAAACTAAGATATGCGCTTCACATCAGAATAATGAAAGAACTTGCACATCTTATATCATGTCAATGCATTAGATACATGTATAGTTTCTCTGTCACATGTGTCTGGTGACACTTGGCTCATTTTACCATGAGAGAACAAAAGAAATGAGTCCACAAAGAATTTCCATTTCCCTCCCCATTTCCATTTGTGATAGTGTTAAATTTTATATGCATTGCTTTTTTTTTTTGTATCTCATAAAACCACAGTCTGATGCATCATGTTTGACTCAGTTATTATGAGACAGCAAATTTTCTGCACTTTGTTTCCAAGAAGATCTGAATGTTAGTAGTTGCTGATTCAAACATTGTCATGTATCAGCTTAATTTCCTAGTCACCATGTATTGAAGGAAATTCATATTTGATTGGAATTCCTTTGTGTATAATACTTGTAATTCTGTGAAGGATGTGAAGGTACTATTTAAGGTTGACAAGCTTTTATGTTATTTCCTAGAGATGATGGTTTATTAACTTCCATTTGTGTGGAACATTTACCTTCAGGCAGTTGATAGTGGGTCTGAGCTTGTCTGCATTCATGATTCTGCAAGACCTCTTGTATCACGCGGAGACATAGAAAAGGTCTGATTGCATTCAGCAGTTTTCTTTACCAAGTATTTTTGCTGACTTAAGGGTGCATGATACTCTCATAGGGGACAACCTGGGTTGATTTTGTCAGTTCATCATTGTGTGGAAGCTGAGACAAATATCTAAATTTGTGAGATTGATATGGTGTGAACTTTCTTATCAAGAAGATGCATGAGAAAATGTGTATCTGGTCTATAAATTCTGCCAGAAGGGGGCCTCAATGAAACTGTTTAAAAACAAGGACTTTCTTCTTTTTATAAAGAGCTTGTTGAACAAAACTAAAAACAATTCGTGAAGCCCACACACAATTGGCTCCCTATATATCTTTGGCCTCTACATATATGCAAGACTTCCCATTACTCCATAGGAGACTCGAAAACTATCCTTGTGAACTGAATGGTAATCCACTTTTAATCTGCCATATGGGAGACTGTAACTGAGATTGCATCGACAGTACCTGTTGCATAAACATAACTGATATATTTGCTTCAGCCTTGTCTGGTCTGGTTGGGGCTTCACTCACATAGTCTGACCTAAGCATTATTACAGTTTATATGGTAAAACCTGCATAAAAGAAAGCAGTGCAGCTGTAACGTTAAGGTGATCCATGTATTTGGCGAATTGGCATAGCTAGCTTTTGGTTTACATCACTTGGCTTGAAGCTCACTTAACTGCCTAGATCCTAAAACTAGAATATCCTAAAAAAAATGATAGTGTTTGTAATATAAATAGAGTTATTTGCAACCTAACTTGGTCTGGCACTATTATATGGGATTGCTAGGGTACACATGTGCGTGAGCTTGGAGCATTTTCGCTAACGTTATTTTGTAGAAGTCACCACCAGTGTGTGTGAAGTTTCCTTCATTATGTACTAATAGATCTGTTTTTTTTTTTAATTGTATCTGCAACGGTGTATTGTGATTCTAGAGAAGTAATTCAGCCTTGTGTAAATACATTATTCATTCTTTATATAAGATTTGATGTAAGAAGTTTCATTTCAACTATCATTTGAAAAGTTCAAAAGCTAATTTATCTGAATAAGCATGCACTGGGACATTCTAAGACAGCTGTTGTGAGTTGGGCTGGCTGGATTATGTTAACTGTTGATGTTGAACCCGTAGGTCTAAGTGTTTGTCACCTTTTAATGAAAGCCCAGTTACATTCTGACAGTTTCTTGTGTAGCAGGTGCTGTTTTTGTTTTTGCAGTGGTTAGATGAATATATGCAAACCTCTTTCATGTCTTTCTTGTTCACATTGAATTCTATTAGAGATTGCATCATCAGTTGACCTTTTTCTACCCATATTCTCTTCATTCTGTGCAGTTCCTTCAAATATATTTGCATTACAATGTGAGTGTTGATATTAATACTAAGTTGCTTTTGTTCATAGGTACTTAAAGATGGCTGGGAAAATGGAGCTGCTGTTCTTGGGGTTCCTGTTAAAGCTACCATCAAAGAGGTGAGTTTTTCTGGGTTCATGTATTGAATGGTATCTTTACCTTTTGTGTTCCTTTCTTTCACAATTTCCTATTAACATCTTGGTATTCTATTCTATAACTCAATCGGACAACTTGTTCTGCTGGTACTTTTCACTGTTAATGCAGCAAGTAGCCTGTACAGGTTTTGTTTTAACCTTTGCTGCTTTCAATTGAAGCCTTTTCTCTGAGCCTGAACTCTTGCCATATTTTTTCCTCATCAGATTTATTGTATCTGTTGCTGCTTATTGTTTTCCAGTTGGTACATACATTGGAAAATCTCTTGTTGTGTATTCATCATATATATCTTTATCGGCTGCCGAGCTGATTCTGGCTTGTAAATCTCTGAATATATATTTTGGTCACTTATGGGAAGTTAATTTATTGTCTAGTGCAAGTGCGCATGTATGCACATACACGGCCTTAAGCGTCTATACACATTGACCTCTTTGTCCTACAACTGCATCATGATAAGCGTTGTTTTTATATGTCAGGATGAACCTTGGTTTTAAGAATTGGCAGCACCATTAATATTGCATGTTTCTGCAATTAATGACATCATGGTGGCCTTTATGTGTTCAGTATGGCATTTCTGATGAATTACAATTTTCATTTTCAACGAAATTCTTTTTCTTTTAATTACCAAGAAGTAGACATGAGGAGTGAATGTAAATGTTTCTGCCAGTTCATTTACTGAATGGTGGAATTACATGGATCCTTTACAGGCAAATAGTGAATCATTCGTTGTGAGAACTCTGGATCGAAAAACACTTTGGGAGATGCAAACACCTCAGGTTTGTTTTCAACAAGGCAAGTTCTTGAATTTGTGGACTGCTTCTGACCAGCTCTCCTAATTTGCTACAGGTGATCAAGCCTTTGCTGCTTAAGAGAGGCTTTGAACTAGTCAATAGGTACCGAGTGTTCTCTTTCTGCATTTTGATCTCGTACTGTTGGGCAGAGAATCGTATTATATGAACTCCCTTTGTTTTTGTTATTTATATCCCAATCCCTGAGAGCAAAAAAGGCTGTTTTTATCTTTATTTTTATTTTTGTTATTGCACTCCTTTCAATGTTGGCACTGCCAGAAATATCTGAAAGTTTGAAACGCTGGATTGTTGGGCTTTCGATGATTGGGTAGGAACCTTTTAACAGAGGCAACATTATTATAGTGTCTCATTAGCAGCTCTTCTGAAGGCAGAAGGGAGTGATTCTGGTGCAGAATTTTGCACCGTGCTTATTTCTGCTTGGCATGATTAAAATTGTTAAGCTTCAAACCTGAAGAAAGGTTAATCCTGCTCAAAATAGAGGTAGTTAAATTACAGTGACATAGAATATAGACTTCCATGGCAGACTTCCTGCATATCCTCTAGGTCCTTTATCCCAAAGAAACTGCCGTAGGAGGAACTGAGGGTCACAATTAGGCCGTAAAATCAGTTGAATAAAGTTCTCAATACCGATTGCTTATACAGTTTTATGGTGAGCAACTTACAGGCTGGTGTGATTGAGATAATCTGGTTGCTGTTGTGATCTGGCAAATCTCTGAAGGACAAAAAGGAAAGTTTGAATTAATGATTGGGCAACAAACAATCCTAACAAACCTCTAAAATTTGATTTGGTGGCTATTATTACAGAAGACTTGGAGCTAATTCTGAACTATTAGAAACTCCTATATCACTGATGGCTCGAGAAGGTGGTGGCTAACCTGGTTGGCCCATGGCTCTGAACAGGTTATATTGTACATGTAACGTTCTGAGTAGTGGTTTAAGAATGGTAGGTAGGTTTTAAACAATCCAAGTCCCACATTGAGGAAATTAGAGACTCTGAAGTGATGCATAAGTGGAGACAGATCTCGAAGGTCACTCGAGGGTACTCCTGTAAGTGGGTTTCAGTATCTGACCAGCAGCTGTAAGTTCAGTGGCACACTGAATCTGAGTAATGCTTAGTTAGGTGGGCATGTGCTTGTTTGCGTGAACTGATTCAGTGAGCAGTCTCACGTGGGCAATTGTGCCGACCTTATGAGTCTGTGAAATGGAAGCATATGCATAGGCACGTGCATATTGTAGTGGATTTTTTCTTGATGTCTGATTAAGTGATGTAATTATGTTTACAGTTAAAGCTATTCTTTCACAAACTTGATGCATCGTTTGTGGCTGATGTAAGTAAGGAACAGAACTCCCAGCATGTACTCTAGCTCTAATTTTCTGATAATGTCCACGAAATGTTCCCATACTAGTCAGTATGTTGGATTTGTATTTGTGAAGGAACTCTTTTGGAGTTTATTTGATGCCATTACTTTTGAATTGTCAGTATTGATATTACATTGAATGGGATGCCATATATTACAGAGAAGGCCTCGAAGTGACTGATGATGTATCTATCGTGGAGCACCTCAGGCATCCTGTATATGTCACTGAAGGATCTTACACCAACATCAAGGTGAAAATCTCAAAACCAGCATTAGTTAACCATACTTTGGATTGCCTGAACTATTGAATCCTTGGTTGGATACTTTTTTTTTCCCAAATAGTGGTTAAATACTTGTTACTCTATCTGCTTGCCTATCAACACAGTAGTTATTGCCTTTCAGGTCACGACTCCTGATGATCTGTTGCTAGCGGAGAGAATATTGAACATGGATGCCGGAGGGCCATCACCATAAAAACTTCCCAGATCGAACTGTTTGGCGATTTATCCAAAATCAAATTGAGCTCCTCAATTTTAAATGATATGATTCTTGCAGCAAGAAGTTCCGAGCAGCAGGACAGCAACTCAAAAGGGGGACACTTGAGCTTGATGCAACTTGATGGACTTGAATGGTTTAATAGGCTAAATAATGGTAAAATAAACATTAGAGGGAAGTGTTACACGGGTTTACCTCAATTTTAGGCATCTTGGTTTCTGGGGAAAAAAAACAGTTGTCATATTGTCACTTCATGCTAAATGTTCACATTTCATCTTTATTTACAGGAACTAACATGTGCCATTAGGACCTCTCTCTCACTCTCTCTCTCTCTCTCTCTCTCTCTCTCTCGCGCGCGCGATAACAAACATAAGAAGCCTGTGTCCAAATTTCTTGTTTGATTGTGGTTACTAGGAAGATGAAAAGAATGAAAACGAACAAGTAGAATTATCCTGATATAACGTAATGATGTTAGAGAACATCTAAAACATTAATCTAAAATTTGACCAAAATCCAATTGCAAAGTGATTTCATTAAATTAATGAGAACACGTCAATTCACATAATTCATGAGTTAGTTATGTCAAGTTCAATTCTCTCTGTAACTTCATGTAATGTTTTCTTGTTTTGTTAAGAATTTGTCACTCCTAACATTGAGAAAGCATAATGCAAGAATGGTCTCTTTGAATGCAGAAACATATTTCGACACTGCCACTTAACAAGAAATAACTCACATGATGGTCCAGAAGCAGATGTGACATCTTTAGTCATCCCTATTGTCTGTTCTTTTTTGGGTCAAAACACCCCTATTGTTAAAAACTTTAATCTTGTAGACTTACTTGCTTATGCTCTCTTTTGGAAAATCACTCTGATTAGATTGAGGCTTCAGCAAAATCTTTGTTAAGTGTTTCTCCCGTAACTAACAGTGAGCTTCAAATAATCTTCTATTGAAGCAAAAATGGCCTGACTTTTAAAAACAATATCCACATATAAAAAGCAGCAATTGAGGACCTAAATACACGAATGATACTACGGGAAAAGGAAAAAAGGCAACTTAAATTTGATGCTACTCATCATTTGGTCTTCTTAATTTGCTTTCTGAATTTGCCTTCATGCATGCACTGAAGAATGAGAAACCTCCATTTCTGCGCGATCGCATGACAGTCCTTTTGAGCTGCATAATGTTATTGAGTATGCATCAGAGTATTGCGAAACACCTGTCTGTATGTGAGCATATAAACAAATCTGAGAGCTCACCTTTCCCCTTCTCTGAGATCTAGTGTTATTCCAGCAGAACATCCTGCCACAACCTTCATTTCCTGAACCAGACTCATATACCCTATAGAAATGCCAGCATTTAGAAAACAGGTGTAAGTTCTGATCTAGTGTAAACTGAAAGCATAGCATAATCAGCAGTGCACCATGTTGAGTATGCCTTAAATCAGAAATGAGCATTCCATAAACTTCCCTAATAACTCTAGTAATAAGTTAAACAATGTGTTTAATGATATTTGTGGATCCTTGAAGTTATTCAGAAGACAAAAAGGTAGCTATCTTCTGACGTCTTGTTAATAAGTGCCCCTAGAGAACTAGGTTAGTTAACTAAAAATGGAAATAACACTTTCCAAGACACTTAGAATATGAAAGAATTACACATCTAGATAAATCACTTACTTCAAATAGTAAATTTTAAATTTCTAGAGCACCCTTTAGCATTTGCTGTCTTCTAAAGCTTATTTCTTTTTCACCCCTATATATCTTTCGAAGTTTATTGACAATATTCAAGGAACCAAATATCAGACTATGCATGCATTACAATCGCCAAAGGGAGCAGTAATTATGCAGAGTGGGTAGGAGTGTGGATCCTAGCCAGAAGCATGCATGTACAGACAGCAGGTTTTGTTTTTCTCCTTTATCAGCAGGTAATCATCAACAAACGTTTGGGATATAACAATAACTTAACCAAATGTACTCGAATTCAAAAAAAAATCTTTAGTTATTGAAGAATCAGAACCAGTATGCAAGGTCAATGGTACAAGTTATCTGTAAAATTTTCAGCACAATTTGGCAACTTTCTAATTATCTGGAAATCCCTTTTATGAATTTTACCTTTGAAGAAAAAAACCAGAAGTCCTATAAAAGCTTGAACAAACTAATCTTAAGTTTCTTGATTTGATAAGACTTAATACCAGAAGGTATAACTTCAGTTAAACTTCTGAAGGAGACATAGTCAACAGAACTCATTTACAGAGCTGATTTTTGCCCCCAAGTACAGAGAACCATGAGAAACTAATCAATAAGAAAATTGACTTGCACATCAAGATAACATCATTCTTGCAGATTGTGTGGGAATTTCTTTCACGCGTTTTGAGAACCAGTTTATTTTGTTTTCTATGCTCCCTTGTAACTGAAGAAAAAGAGAAAAGAAAATCAACTTACAGGCTCTCCTTGTTGAAATTTGCCATGAAGCTGCTATCATGCAACAAACTTGGGGACATAGGATAGTGACTTTTATTAACTTGGTCATTCTGCAAGGCCCTTCCATCAGCAATCTTCAAAACTTTGAGTTCATGATTCAGTTCATCCTCCCAATGCTGAGAAGAAAAATCTGTAGAATTAACTGATTCCATCTTATGTTGGTCATAGATGCCATCTTGAGGTAAGACCTGATTCTTTTCAGGTCTGCAACAAATTAATGAGCCAGGGGTTCCTTTATCTGTACTATGCAACCAGGCAGTTTCCAACCTCTGCTCTCTGATAATGGACTCTATCCTCTGCATTGGGACCTCCTGTCTCTTTTCATTTGTACCATTAGTCTCTTCAACCATGAACTCTGATGAACATTCGATCCCATTCACCAACTGACAGTCTTTAGAATCGTCTTGCAATCCCCCTTTTAACTTGTCATCCAAATTGTTAAGGGCTCTCTGGGACACTTTGGGTAACTCTTGACATGATGCCTGTTCAGCATAACCTTCAACAAATGCTTTCCTTTCTCTTTGAGTGTCCATATCTGTTCCCATTTGACTCAGAACTGGTGAATCCCCTGGATTGCCATACTTAATCAGATCCTCACCATTCGGGAGGAGGATCAATCTAACCTCTACGTTTCGTCTCAAAACTATTTCTATGGAGTTTGTAATACTGCTCACGAACCTTTCCACTCTCAATTTAACATCTTTATCTGCAAAAGCTACATATACAACAAGAACTCCTGCAATCACAATGATATTACATTAGGAATACAGAAGCAAACAAAGTCAACCGATAAAACACGTTAAGTGAACATGTTAAATATGATGATTAGAGGGTACAATAGGCATGCATTATGCCCAACAAAATAGAAGGTACCTGGTTCTTACCAAACTTAGTTTAACTGCATGAAAATGACATCATTAGACAAGACAAGCTAATGGGCATGTTCCCCCCTGATTAATTATTTAAGCACAAAAAACTTCTCCCCTGATCAGCTAAGTGAAGCATCAAAATAACAAGAACCATGTACAACGGACATCTGTCTGAACAGTTTAGGTCAACAGTAGTGAGTGTGACAATTATAAATGATCCTTCTTTAGATTTACGTAAAAGTTCAACTTGAACGAAGTACTTCACAGTTCTCAAAAGGCGAGCTAACAATTGTAGAAGAAGCTACAATGAAATTGGGGGAATACTTGTGCATGGTCCCACAAGCAAATCAATGTCCAGATGTATGGAGATTCTTTTCTAATAGGAAGCATTAGGCGGCCCAATACCAGGCTACTGAAATGTCATCCGTTATTTTGTTAAATGTCAGCCAATGAACTAACAAGCAATTTATGTAGGCCGTCCTACTAGTAAAGAAGCAATTCCTGGTTCAGAATTTGGCTGACAAGGAAAGGGTAGACTTTGAAACAACAAGACTATCCCTGTGTCTTCATGAGATCCCATGGCGTCAGAGAAACTGTTAAATATAACTAGCATGGGTTTTATATCGACAGTTGATACTCGACAATCAAAATCCTTCATATCACATATGTTCAACTGCTCCTTAAGCAAGTTTGCAACTCTTTTTCCAAATTTAAATTTCAAAAGGATACAATCAAGAAACCGCTACTCATTAAAGTTTAGTCTAACAAGATCGTGGTACATCACCAGATAATTGCATGGGGTGGATGACGAAACATGGAAGCTCATCGCCTTACCTTCAGTTTCTGAGATAGATATAAGCTTGCCATGGGCATGCAGCAACTGTCTGAGTGTCTTTGAATGGCACCTTTCTATGCAACGTGTCCAAATGTCGTTCAACTTTTCCAGGCTAGTTGTTTTGGACATTGTGCCTCCAAGCCCCCCACCATGAGTCCCCCTGGTTCCGAAAGTATGATCATTTATAAGCGACAATACAGTCCCCTGATGACAGGGAGATGAATTTGCTTCTTCAAACAAAGACACAGGAGAGGCAGAATCATGGGGTGCATATTTAGAATCTGATTTTTGCTTATAAGAAGTGTATCCCCTAGAAGCACTTGATGGATCTTCAGTTGTCCTAGAACTTTGCTTCTGACTGCTGCTAGAATGCGAAGCTTCTGGTGAAGGCACAGAACCAAGTTGCAATAATGTCGCCGTAAACCAAGTTGACCGTTCACTTGAAACTCTCAACTGTTTCTCTGCCTCTGAGAGAAGCTTCAAAGCATGCTTTAATCTCTCTAATTCAGATTCACTTACTGTACAGAAGCCAAAAAACATATAGTTATTAATGCCGTAGCTATGGAAATCTACACACTTATAGGAGATCGCATGCCCTACGACATTCAAAAGGACATGCATGTGCAAATCTGCCAACAATGCAATGCTAGACAGTGACATGGTATCACAGAATTAATCATCCTCTAAGTGAAGTTGCAAAAATTGACGGTAGCATCTTTACTGGCCTTTTTTATTCCTAACATCTGTGAAAATACAAAATCCATGCTCACTTGTGGATAACTCTAGACAGCGGCAAAGGTGCCTTCAGGATAGGTAGTCAAGTAGATACAAAAGCATCAAGATCAATCTCCCATTACATGCCTGAGGATCATGCAGAGACTGCTAAGCCAATACATATCAATGTGATCAAGCAAAAACATTGCTTATCTTTACAAAAATAATTGCCACTCATCAAAATCTAGTTGCCTTACTCTTTTAGTATAAGGATCTTTGTAGACATAATAAATCTAAGAGTCGGATCCTTCCAAAAATATAACATCCACACTTTTGGGAAAGCCTTGACAGAAAAACTTCTCAGCAGACATTGAGCCTTTAACGTGATCACAAACAAAATGAACTTCGTAATAAAGTGCAACTGGCTAAGGTAAACTACTGTGGAAGCAGAACCTCTGCTTAAGGGAAAACGCAAAGAAGTACAAAATTGTTCTCATTTCCCAGAAGTATGACATCATAGCATCAATGCCTGACTCAGAAATTCAAGAGTCATAAATGCTACCAGATCCATGAGGGTCAACCATGCTTGCAGCATCTAACATTCTCCAGTTTTATCCCCATTGAACTTGGTAAGGCAGGAATTTAGTGCACACCATGAAGTGAGTTAAACTGGTCGTGATTGCAGGCAAGAAAACAAAGCATAGAAAAGTAGGGGGAGAAAAGAAATAACTCGTAAGTGCTTATCCACAAGCACTTCAAAAGAAGCTTTGTCATAGGAGACCAAGGAGCTAACCAAGAGGGTAAATATCATGGCTGCGGAATTGAACACAATGGCTGCTGAAGTGGCAGCACATTCTAACCTAACTCGCTTGAGGTCTGGGTTCAATCATCACACTTGCACGACCTCGTGGGGCCACTAACCATGTGTGTCTCCGGTGATTACCGATTTATGTGGCAAGAAGGGACTGCCCCACCTAGAGAGGTTTAGTGGGGTGCTTGAAGAGCCCCAGGCACACCCCTGTTAATAAAAACATGGCTGAGCAAATTATTGGGGGTCAAGGACAATGTGGTCATTTTAATTTTCAAAGTCAATGCACTTTCCAGCAAACAACGAGGAACTTGGCTCAAACTTTGACCAAAGCTAAAGGAGAGACCTAAAAGTGGCGACATACTAAATAGCCTCAGCTCCTAATAATAGTTCAAAACCATATGATATGCAGCTAAACTGCAACAGTAACGACAAGGGAAAGCCAATGGCTCGATACCAACTAACAAAAGAAAAGAAGTCAACGCCTAAAAGCCTTGAAAATGATTTTGGTGCAGAGGTCAGCAGCAGCTTGGTGCCACTTCAATGGAAATTTGTTTTTACCAAGTCAGTTTAAAAGGCTAATGTATCAATTATCCACTCTTTAATTGATTTGCAAAGGTCAGTACCTACCAACCATGGCTTGCGGTGATCCCATGCTATTAGGCACTTTTGTAACACAGCCCGGGCTTTTATCAATATAGACAACACTGGTTGAGTGCATTAGGACTATCAAAGAAAAAATAAGCAAATAGAATCTGTCTTGCTAATTGCTAACCTATATGTCCTGCATACTGGGTCCTCAATTTACGTAGAATCAAGTAGAATAAAAGTATCATTTTTCAAGTAGAATCACATAAGAAGGAAAAACACAAAATAAGCTTCAAACAAAGTATTCTCAGTAGCACGGAACTAAGACGACAATTCCACAGTGCTATTATGATCAGCATCAAAAAAATTATCTCAGCAAAAAATTCATTAATTTAATGAGACCATGTTCTGTACTCACAGGTTCGAGCACCAAAAAGTGACTCGTTAAATTCGGAATCAACCATCTTGTATGTTCCAGCTATGATGTCCATAATAAGACTGGCCAGCTGCGACATTAAAACCAATGGATCTACCCCAGAGTCCATGAACTCCCTGGCTCTTTTCACCGTTTCTGCAGTGTTCGACGACATGGCTAGCTCCAATAGATCAAGTAACTTCTCATCTGAAACAACTCCAACCTATAGAAAAACATCAGGTTTGTTGGTCAATTTTATCAGTAAACACCTAGAGGAGTAAAAAAATTTGTCCCAACATAGAGGGGAAAAAAACGAAACTAAAACTCAGAGAGGAACAAGTAATGTCAATAAAGGATTTGATATGGAACTTACAAGTTCATTCACAAGTGATGTCGTGATTCTCTTACCCAACAAACTTAATTGATCTAACATAGTTTCGGCATCTCGAAGCGAACCATCTGCATTCAGAGCAATCAAATCCAACGCATCCAATTCGACATCCAGATTCTCCCTCGCTGAAATATTGCGTAGTCGTAACACAATGTCACTATCTTTGATTTTGTTGAAAAGGTACTTCTGACAGCGAGATTGCACGGAACGGGGCACACTGTCTAGGTCGGTTGTCACAAAAATGAAAAGGACCCGACGTGGTGGTTCCTCAAGAAATTTGAGAAAAGCCAGCCATACCTTAGAGGGCAACAGATGACATTCATCAATGACAAAAATTTTGTACCGTGAATGTGCTGGTGGTCGAACTGACAAGTTTTTTAGCAGAAGTCTGACTTTATCGATTTGTTTCTTATTGGTGCCATCAACCTCACAAAGATCTCTGCTCTTTCCAGAAAAGAAGTCAGAGCACTCTTTGCAGCATCCACATGGCTTGGCTTCTTTGGTAGCCTGACAATTCAGAGCAGCAGCAAAAATCCTGGCTGTGGAAGTTTTTCCGGTCCCACGAGGTCCTTGGAAGAAATAGACAGGAGCAACCCTTCCCCTTGAAATAGCATTGACGAGCGAATGAACCACAATGTTTTGCCCAATTATCTCATCGAAGAACATGGGCTTATACTTCTGACTCAAGCTTCTGATGTTATCCAGCATAGCATCTTCCTCTCCTTGGCCACTGGTAAGAGCAACAGCCTCCAACCTATCTTGATCCCTACAATTCGACCACCGCCTTCCATCCAATCTACTCAATGCCTCCAAATCGAGCTCCCCAAAGTTTGTGGAGAGCTCATCATCACTGTGCCCCGTTCCAGCCGATGATCCTTCTCTGACATCAGTATCATTCGTGAGCAATGGGAGAACACCTTGAGCACTCATGGATGCAGTTCTTCGCTTCTTTGACCCCGAAGGCGATGGGCGGCGTCCACTGTACACTGATTGACTGCCGCAGAGTATACTACTGCCTTTTCTCCTTATAGTGTCGGAGAGGGAAGGAGAGTAACAACTGCCACATATGCGCCTGTGCTTGGGCGTCCTCTTGGACCAGTAGCAAGGAATCCCACATCCCTTCCCTCCAGGCAAATCCAAGGGATCATCCACCTCGTCATCACCATCGTTCACAGAAGTGGTTGTACCATCCCAAGACCCCACTGTGCTTGGGTTCCGATGGGCATGCCTATAATAGGAACTAGTCGAGAGAGCCGGAGTGCTGTAGGTGTAGGAAGAGTCCTCCTTCGTAATGCTCCTGAGCAATTTGGAGGAGGAGCGCGACCAATTCTTGCGGCGCTTCATTTTTATAAGCAATGGGGATGCTCCAGAAATCTGCTTCAAATCCTCCGAGCGACTGTAATCGTCCGTATCGTCAGATGGGTCGACCGAGCCGTCCGGGAGCAGCGGTAGTGGAGGGTGACCATTGCGAAGGGATACGGAGTGGGCGGAATTCCTAGGGAGACGGAGGTCCTTGGGAGGATGATACCGAGGGAGGAGAAGGGCATCGGATTTCTTACTCCGCTTCTTGAAGGCGGAAGAGGGAGCGGCGGCAGCCCGGGGGACAAGATTGGAATCCCGGCGGCGGAAATCAAGGGAGGGACGAGGGATGTCGCTGGCAGGGGCCTTGGAGTAGACAGCATTGCGGGCATCGCTCAAGCTGTCGTCTTGACTGTTGGGGGAGGAGGAGGGGGAGGAAGATCTGAGGGCAATGGGGGACTTGGGGGACTTCCAGTTGTACAAGAAGACGGGGGTGCGGTGGCGGTCGGCGTGGAGGGTGCTGGGGAGGGGACGGAGGGCGGAGAGAGGCGGCGACTTGCAGGAGGAGGTGGTGCCGGGATCCCGCAACAAGCGGGAAGCCTTGCGGATTTGGGTGAGCTCCCGCTTGAGGTGCAGCTTGCTGGGGGTGGGATCGCCAGTCTTCGCCTTGATTCCGCAAGACGCCGACATCGTCCAAGAGTCGAAGAAGAAGTAAGGGCAGATTGCAGATGATGATGATGATGATGATGATGGGTCAGGATCCAAAATGCCCAATGACCGTTGTGGTGGTGGTTGCCATTTTCAACCTCTCCCCATCTCTCAAACTCTTAAGACGACGGCGACGGCGACGACGACTGCTCTAGCTCTGCACAGACAGACAGACAGCCAGCCAACCAGCCAGCCAGCCGCAGAAGGGGGAGGAGGAGGAGGAGGAGGAGGAGGAAAAAGATCCGATCCCGTCATTACTAATACTAGACTACCATGGATTTGATCATACTTACAACAAACAACAACAACTAGTACTAGTGCAACAGCAGGGGGGGTTAATTATAATTATTCATATATTCTACGGCGGGGGCATCGGGAATCAATGCGAGCCCAGAAATGAATGGGCAGAGGGAAGTGTTAGCAGAAGTAAAAGTACCAAGTGTGTAACGGAAGAAAAATTAAACAAACCAAACCCACCACCCAAAAAAAAAAGAAAGAGAGGGGGGTACTTTTAGGGTTTTAATCGGGGGCGGGCTCGGTTGGATTACACATTTTCCATCGAGAGAGAGAGAGAGAGATTGTTCCTTCTTTCTTTCCCGCTATCGTTTCCAGAATGGAAAGTCGGGACCCTGATCCCTCCTCTCCTCCACCAGAATAATGTCCGATCTACTGCCAAAAAGATCCCCAAGATTTTCTTTTGACACACCCAAATAAATAAATAAATACAAAAGATCCCCAAGATTTGAAAAACCGGCAACTTTGCCCAATTTGAATTTCCCTAATCCCTTTTCCTCTCCTTTTCCTCTTTACCTGAAGTCAGCCAACCCTCTCGCGGACTCTTTCCTCGTAAATATTCTTCACGGTTTAGACATATCAAATCAAATATTAAGCGGATCTAATAGCCCAATTTTTTAATATTTTTCACGCCATCAATGCATGTTGTTAAAAATATGACAAAGTTAAGTAGATAAAAAATTCTAAACATCCATTATTATCATGCAAATGCAAAAGAAAATGCTCCCTAAAACATTATTATATATAATACTAGATTTGCCTTGATTATGTGGTATAATTAGCTGTTGATAAGAAATTATGATAATTGAAACGACATTGTAAGACAAATCGATCAAATAAAGATAATATAGTTAATCCTAAAGAGCTTGACTAGTGACTGCAACTTATTAACGACAAGAAAAAATATACCAAAATTTTGAATCTTATGAAACTAGCCAAAATAAGAAATAGGGAGGGAGGTGAGGAGAGAATTTAGAGTCATGATTCCGAATATCAAAAGGGCAGCACCTTTTAACGTGTTTGGGAAGGAAACTGTATTTTAAGGATAGGAAAGTAACAAAGACGGATGGTAAGGTCAGGTCAGGTCAATTTGGTGGGGCGGTCGGGATCAGGAACCAAGCCAAGTGTGTGTCACGTCAGGTCAGGACAAGGCAAAAGGGCATTGATTGGGCGAGGGCGGTCACGCGGTGCCCTCCTCTGCCTCGCCCGCGCATGTCGTCTCGAATAATAATAAGAAGAAGGAATCACAAATAAAATAAAAAAACAATAAAAAAATAAACATTTTTCAGAGAAGGGAACAGGGCGGCCCCCAAGGACAAGACACGACGCTCCTTCTCTCTCTCTCGCACGTGACTTCACCTAAGTAAAAATGTAAGTTAGTGTCCGGTCGACGATGGCAAAGCCACGTGATGAGAAACCCCAGCTCGAGTCTTGAGCGATTCGATGAGATGGTTATGTTGCCCTTTGGCTTTCTTCTCTCGTATACGAAGCTGCAGCTGCGAGAGCAATCAAGTATAAACCCGTCCCCATCCATCCGTCCATCGCTGGGGACGAGTCTTCTTTGAATCCAAATCCCCAATCCCCAATCAAATGGATTGGAAAAAGAACTTCCCTCCAATCATTTGGAGTCGAGGTTGGTTTGGTACATCTTCTTTGAATCCATCCATGAATAATAATAATAATAATAATTATTATTATTATTATTATTATTATGGAGTGAATGGCGATGGTTTTGAAGGAAAATAAAAATAAAAAACCAAAAAAGAATTGGGGGCGTGTATTGGGCTTCGATTGTTGAAGTTTGCAGCCTATATAGATATAGATACTAATATCATTTCTGTTGGTCCATCATCGGCTGAGTACGTATGAGCCTTTAAAAACCAAAGAGTAGAAGCAGTAAACGCCCGTGTCCCGCTGTTTATCATCGATAGATGATGCATGGGAAGACGGACGGCGGATCTGCTGGAGGAGGCCGCTTGCTTTCAAAATCAGAAGAAGATAAGCGACGTCGGGCAGGCGAAGCGGAGTTGCATGCCCAGTTCATCCTCCACCACCCGCAACCACAGCTGGGCCTCCTCCTTCCTCCTCCTCCTCATCCGATCCTCACCTTCTCCCATCCCCGTCCACGCCCACCTCCTCAAGCTGGGACTGCTCCCCCATCCCCACCTCCGCAACGCCCTCCTTCACTCTTACGCCCAGCTTGGCCTCCTCCACCTGGCCCGCCGCCTGTTCGACGAATTGTCCCACTGGACTCTCCCTGATTGCAACTCCCTCCTCTCCGCCTACTTCAAGTGGGGGCACCTCCCGGAAGCTCGCTCTCTTTTCGATGCGATGCCTCGCCGCAACGTCGTCACCTGGACCGCCACGGTCACTGGCTATGCCCGGATTGGGGACTTGGAGAGCGCTAGGCGCTGCTTCGATGCCATGCCCAATCGGTCGGTGGTCTCCTGGAACGCTATGCTCTCCGGCTACTCTCAGAATGGGTTCGAGGACGAGGCTCTCCGCTTGTTTCACGACATGGTTGCTGCCGGCTTCCGACCCAACGAGACGACTTGGGTCCTTGTCATTTCATCCTGCGCTGCACGTGGCGATCCTTCCTTGCCGATTCGCTTGCCCGGTTGCTTCATCAGGCAAGGGGAATTGATTTCAACTGCTTCCTCAAGACAGCGCTCCTCGACATGTACGCCAAATGTGGACGCTTGGCGGCCGCTAGACGAATTTTTGATGATCTGGGCCCCCACAAGAACACCGTCACATGGAATGTCATGATCTCGGCATATATGAGGTCCGGAGATTTGGCCTCGGCTAGGGAACTCTTCGATAGGATGCTGAATAAGGACGTGGTCTCTTGGAACACCATGATTGCTGGATATGCTCAAAACGGCCAATCAGCTTTTGCGGTCCGGCTCTTCAAAGACATGGTTACGCTTACCGGTGAACATCCAAAGCCTGACGAATGCACCATGGCAAGCGTTTTTTCAGCTTGCGGGCATCTCGGCACCCTGGAGATAGGCAACTGGGCTGTGGCTTTTCTCGAGAAAAATCAGATTAGGCTCAGCACATCAGGGTACAATTCCTTGATTTTCATGTACTCTAAATGTGGGGGCATTAAAGACGCCCAGCGGATCTTCCAGGAAATGGAAAGGAAAGATGCGGTTTCCTATAACAGCCTTATCTCAGGTTTGGCTGCCCATGGTCGTGGAAGGGAAGCCCTGGAACTGATGTCAAAGATGAAAGAGGAAGGCATTAACCCAGACCACGTAACTTATGTAGGCATCCTGACGGCATGCAGTCACGGGGGGTTACTTCAAGAAGGTCGCCGGTTGTTTGAAATGATTGAAGCTCCATCAAACGATCACTACGCATGCATGGTCGACTTGCTAGGTCGTGCAGGTGAGCTCGAGGAAGCAGATAGATTGATTCAGATCATGCCGATGAAGCCACATGCAGGAGTGTACGGATCACTCTTGAATGCTTGCCGCATTCACAGGAGGACCGATTTGGCAGAGATGGCTGCTTACGGCCTTTTTGAAATCGAGCCAGACAATTCAGGGAACTATGTTTTGTTGTCTAACATATACGCACAGGCAGGCAGGTGGGAGGATGTTAATAGGGTCAGGCGGATGATGCGGAAGAGGGGGGTGATGAAGGCAACTGGATGGAGCTGGGTGGAACATGAGGGCGAGGTGCATAAGTTCATTGCGGGCGACAGATCACACGAAAGATGCAGTGAGATCTACCATCTGTTGACCAACTTGCGGAGGAGGATGCAAAGGAGCGGATATGTGGCGGATGGAAGCTGTGTTTTAAGGGACGTGGTGGAAGAGGACAGAGAAGAGATGGTTGGGGTCCATAGTGAGAAGCTCGCTGTCTGCTTTGCTCTTATTGTTAATGAAGCTGGGGAAGCGATCCGAGTGATGAAGAATATGAGAGTATGTTGGGACTGCCATACCGCGATCAAAACAATCTCTAAATTGGAGGGCAGGGAGATAATAGTACGGGACAACAACAGATTCCACCATTTCGTGGAAGGCCAATGTTCTTGCAAGGATTACTGGTAGATTTCCAGACAGCTACCTGCATTTCATATGCAGATTGAAAACCCTACTTCTGAAGGCAGCAGGTCTGGCAGCACTCATCCATTAAAAGCGAAGCTGAAATATCCACCATAAATTTCTGACAGTACGTTGGAAGTCTTGACCATTTCAGCGGGAATGATTGGAATTCAGCATCTGAAAATTAAAGGGGCGTGATCCAGCACTCATCATCCGCATTGTTTTACGACTGTTCCCAACTCAAAAGACAGCATTGTGTTCCACTATAAGGGGGACTCTATTCAAATCAACTGAACATTCTGTTACATCCCAACGAAGAACCTTCACTTAACTAAAGGTGCACAAACGCCTTCAGGCTTTAGACCTTTTGCAACAAATGAGACTGCACGAATAATAATATACATACAAGGCATTCTAACTGTAAGCAACAACGTCAAACATAATCCCTGAGAAAATTGGATTGAAGAAGAGTGTAGCTTAAGTCCCACTGTTGCAATACCAGTTCCCAACTACAGTGTCCATATTAAACTGCAAAGAGAAATTTCTTGACCTTGTCTAGCCTTCTTGATTGATCTATGTCCAATTTCTGAACATGGTTCAGACTTTAGGCCTCTTGCTACTGCAACTGGGGCATTTGTACTGCTTTATATGCTCCGCCTTTGCTGGGGTAATTTTTACACATTTTCCATGGAACCATCTCTCGCAGATGTCACAGCAAATCCAGAATTCATCGTTTGCATAGCTATCCCCGCATGCCCCACAGGTGGCACCCTGCTCATCATCTTCTTCTTCTTCCCCACTTTCCTCCTCTTGTTTAGGTGGTGGAGACATCTTCACTCCCTTGGATTGTGGATCAGACTGCAGGGAAAGGTTTAAAAGCAACATCCATGAATGGTCAGCAAGGAATGAACTAAGCGCGAATTAAAGGGAGCACGCGTACATCTGCAAACAATATCATGTCAAAACTGAAACTTCTTACCATCTTTGTACTAGATTTACTTTTGCTGTTTTGATTAGCAGACTGTTCCTTTGATTGCTTAACGTTTCCCGTCACAACTTCAAATATGGTTGGGAGATCATTTATCATCTGGAAAAGCCTCTTTCTGTAAAATCCGACCCTCCAAAATCAGAACAAGCTTCGACTATAATGCAAGTTATCAACTAGTTTCTGCACTCTAAAATGCAGAAAACAGCTAGTTGTTCGACCTTCGTTTGACCCATTACAATGTTCTAAGCAAATGCTTCCTATCCTTGTTCACTAATAAACATATCCAAATTGACCTATAAGGGATATTATGAAGGATCTAAGGTGGACAATGGTAGGATCTTGCCTGGAGAAGTTCCGCTTCATTTAACTCAAACCGCCACTACTTCTTTTTTTCTTTTTTTTTCTTTTGGGGTGGGGGTTCAGTAACTGCCACTGATTACTTCAGCTAGTTCCATCTATACGTTTGCAAAATGGTAAAATAGAAAAGCGTCACTTAAAAAAATCATTGTATCAGCAGTAACTGTGACTTTAGATTTCTCATGAATTCGGAATAGGCCTGGCATGTTAATGGTGGGTAACCCACCCTACCAAGAAGCCAAGGGACCAAAATCTGCGTAGGAAAAATTGAGACTAGAGGACAGCCAAGATGGCTAAGTGACCTCCCAGGTGACAGTCCCCAGTTTGAGAAAAACACACTTCTATTCCCCTATTAGCATAAAATGTGTAACAAAGTTCTCATAACCTGCTACATCAGATGGTCCAATCCATAAGAAGGGTCAACTGCTATAGTTCTTCACAATTAAGAACTGATTTAGCAATTACCACAACCACAGAAAATTTCCGACCTTCTAAATCTAGATCGATGTTCAAGCAATAGAGGAAAACAACAGCGTAAAAAAAGATATAAAGAAAGAAAAAAGAAAAAAAAAAAAAGAAATAGTAATGAGGAACTGCAACGTCAGCCTGCACTAAATATTCAAGATATACAGAGTGATCATCTATTGAGTACTATTCTAATCACCACTGACATGCAAAACAGAAGAACTCAAAACAACATGAATAAAAGAAAAGTTGAATACAACATGACTTTATATGTTTTAGTTAGTCCTCACAAAACCTAGATTATTATCACAACAATCTTTATTTGAGCTACCTTAGCATTGAGGAGAAAGGACAGACAATACCCACACAAACATAAAAAAGATGACATGACACAGAGTGCAATCTCTACTAAAATGAAAGAGTGCTACGTTCCATTGCATCAAGAAGCTTGGTAGTATCTCACAGCAATACATTGCATCATCATTGCATAAGCTAAATAGCCAAACAAGGTCTTCTGTAATGTCCAACCCCATTAACATGACAGCAATGGCACAAAAAGATAAAACCAGAATAAGGAAGAAGAATAAACACATGCCCCTGCCCAGCATCATGATGGTGTCCAGAAAACCAGTAACACTAGAAGTTCAACTAAGAAAACCAACAAAGAGAAAAATCAAATTAATCCCTATCTACTCATTCTGTCACTTGCAAAATGCATAACTTAAACTAATCCTCCTTGCAGACAGTTCTTACATGAACTTCTATTTATCTATCCATGGGAATTAATAAGCATGGTTTTTATCAAGTTGCTTCTCTAGCTTTCATTCATATCATATACATACCTAAACACCATCAGCTCATAAATGCCAACTGGCCACAAAATGCACTAAGCATCTAGACTATAATAACTGACTGAGAGATATAGAAAATGATAGCTGAAAAATAGCATTCTTGCAAATCAGAAGAACTACCTCCACTTATATATAGCACACACCATCTGATGTAATCAAATTTATTTTGGCTAAAATATATCAAAGTTGGAACTTTCCATCAATCTATCATGATGTCTATGGGCCTATCCAATCCTAAAACATTCTGTCAGTCCTTACATGGTATCATGCAGTTTTTTGATGTTAAGATTCGCTCTCTTATCCAAAAGAAAAGATAACCTGAACCGTTCTGTGATTTCTTTGAAAGCTAAAAGTCAACCGGTCTTTGACTCTCTTCAATCCCTTAGATTGTCCAAAAGGGGAAAAAGACTTCACCAGGTTCTAATCCTTAGCTCTAACACTACAAGAAATAAGCCAGCCTAGGGAGGAGTTTAAAATTGATACAAGAAGATGGGGTCAGAGGAAAGTCAGACAGTAAACAAAACCTTTAAAATAACTGAATTATTCATGGTGAAATGCAATATATTGTGGATGCCAGATGAACAATCAGCCAGTACCTTCATGACCTGAGAAACTCGTAAACACGATGGCAACAAAAAAGAATAAAATGCTAAATACAAACTGAAGATCTTCGAATAGATTATTCAAAAATACAAGCAGGATAAAACAGAAAAACACTATACAAGTTTCAAAAGTGTCTAATTCACATTATAGACACATGCGAATCTAATTTTGTGAACGACATAAAGTACAATTTGCTTCTATGTCACAAACTTTTATAAGATCCTAATCGCAAACTACAACGAGGCAATGCTCCTTGTCTTTGATACTGGCTTAGCAAAATATGGACCTAACATCCTTTAATGTCCAAACGTGTTTCACCCATCTATATGCTCAAAACCACAAGTAGATTGGCAGGAGTCTATTTCACCCTCTTTTTACCATTATCTGTTCCATGAAAAGTCCCATCTTCCCATCTCATACTTGTTCAAATATTTTGCCTCCAACTGATCTCCCCCTTCTGAAAGCCTTTAAAATCAATCTTCAGGATGAAACTCCCTGTGGTTTTGAGCATGATCACTCATGGTTCTGGTGATATTAATAATAGCAGACTTAACTCACGGCAGCCATAAGACCCAAAAGGAGTAACTAACAGTAACCAGCAAGATGGGACCCCACAAATGCATCACACAACAAGTTGTTTCTCTATCCTCAAGAAACTAGGGCCAGAATAAGATTCGGTTAAATTATTATCATTCAAAGAAAGGATAAAAGAAAGAAAGTTCATTCATCTGAACAAGATATTTATGTCCTTAAATTGCATCTTTGCAAACAGATCACATAATCCTACATGTTGCAAATAGTTATTTAGCTCTCAGCAGTTCTTTCACTTAAAATTTACGCGATTCATTTCTAGGACTAAGATCTTGGAAAACCCTCATAATGAAACTTAAGAAATTAATTTGGAGGACCAATAGTAAATATCTTTTATGAAAACTCTAAGACCAATGGTTAAAGATACTGCTACCACACGGGAGTACAGTCCATTACACCAAAAAGGCAATTTTGTATGATTCTAGTCCTAACCTCTGATCAATTGTCTTGCCATGAAGCACGTGAAACCTCACAGGGAGACCCCATCAATATCCAAAAGTCTTGAATATACTGTCGCAAGAGTTCATCTATTGGTATATACGTTTCTCCTTTGCAACTACAACATGCAGCGCGTAGGGGGAAAACCAAGAATGAGTAATTCATTAGGCAGGACTGACGCAACAATATTCAGGCGGGCCTATGAGATTCTAAAACTATCATAATTTTAGAGGTTATAAAGAAAAAAGTCGGATGTGGAAGCGAACATGGAAGTCGATTCTAGAAGAAGGAAAAAGAGGCTCAAATAGTGACTTTGGTCGAAGAGAAGAGCTCTTCATACCTTTCGTTTTTACCGAAACCAAACCGTGCGCCGAAATAGAAAGCAACGGCAAGTAACCAAGAATCACTGTGGACGGCGACTAGTGATAACCAGTCCTTCTCTTGCATTCCATCCCTGGCAAAATTGATTCCTAGAGCAGGCTCCGGGAGCTCAGGGGGGACCTCCTCCACGGGTAAATTAACTTCCCAGGTCTCGTTTGGAAATCCATACAGGCAGAGATTCTCCTTCTCTGGCAGTTCAATAAAAAAAGAAAAGAAAGAAAAAGAAATGCAACTCTTGAAACCAGGAATCTGCAAATCACCCGGAGGTCGTGTCGTGTCGTGTCAAATACAATACAATACAAACAATACAAAGGGGCATATTCGGTACAACGAAAAAGGGACTCAAGAGGGTCGAACTTGAAATGCACGAGCGATGTCGTAAAACAAAATCAGGTCAACAATTGATCCCGTCCAAAAAGAAAAGAAAAGAAAAGAAAAGAAAAGAAGGGGAGGCGGGGGGGGTGAGGAAAACTAAAAAGGATAACAATTGACAAAAGCTGGGAGGGCCGCTCCGCTTGTTCTGTAAAAAGTTGGGGAGCAGAAGGAGGAGCGAGAGCGAAGTGAGGTCGACCATTATCCAGACAGAGCAGAGAGAGAGAGAGAAAGGAGGGAACATACCGGGGTCGCACTGTTGGTAGAATTTCTCAACGTCTGCAATAGAAGGAACCAAAAAGAAAGAAAAGACAGAGAGAGGACGGGAGAGTAAGGCAAAAGGGGAAAAGAAACGCCGCAAACGAAGAAATGAAGAAGAAGGGATAGGGGGGGGATGGGAAACCAGCGGTGAGAGCTTTGATAAGGCCGGCGCGTCGGCCCTTGAAATCGCTGAAGACCTCCTCCACCGTCCTTGGGATTGTGTGCGGTATTCCCTCCATTTGACGATGATGAAGAATCCCAACCCCACCCTCCTCCTCCTTTGTCTCTCTCTCTCTCACTCTGCTGCTGGCTGAAAAACAGAGAAACGTCGTTCGCTAATTGCTATTCCTGCGTGGGTAAATTCATCAAATCCTCACTTCTTCCTTTCTTTCCTTTCCTTTCCTTTCCTTTCCTTTTCGGCTGTCTAGGGTTCGTTGTCTGTCGGAATTTTAATCAGTGCCTTTTTCTTCTTCTTCCTTCTGTTTTTTTCTTTTTGGCTAATATAATCGCTATTCGAAAATTGAAAGCAGCTTTTTTTTTTATGGGGGTGTTTGGGGTAATATGTCCTTTTGGGAATATTTTAAATAAGGACCCTTCGTGTTCTTTGATTTTCAAATAAAAGATTAAGATAACATTATTTTACATAAGAATAAAAAATGTCGTCATCTTCTTCTGAAATGATTTTTATTTTAAATAAGGATATAAGATAACTATTTTAATTTCAAAAAAGGGCATGACTTTCTATTTGGTTTAGGTATTTTTATCATTTATCCTTTTTGAGTTTTTTCTTTCTTTTTTCCCTTTCTTTTTTTCTTTTTTCTAAGTTCCCCTTTCCTCTTTGCTGGTGGACAGTGGTTGAGTACCGATGATACCCGAATAGGGTTGGGCGAGGATCGCCCTCACCAATCATGGGCAAGATTGGCCTTCACCAACGATTGGCAAGGGTCACTAGGCCCCGTCAGTGCTTGTCGGGAAAAAAATTTAAAAAAATTAAAATTAGAGTTGTTTTTTTGATGAAAATGCCCTTGATTGACCATATGTCTTGCCAAGGTCAAACCCTATTTGAAGCTATTATACCATTTCAAGCTTTTATTTGAATTTGATATTGCCACTTTAGACCCACTTATTTAATATAAAATTCACTTCATGCTTTTATTTAAGAAAATAATGACACTTAGACTCTTATTTGGAATTTTTCTTATATACTTTGGTCATGTTATTTCAATACAAATTCTTAAAATCTTGGCATCTGCTCACTTTCATCAAGAAATTACAGCTTCGTGTTCCTATTGTTCGTATGTTAAGATATAAAATTGATCGGATAATTTTATATAGATGATTTAATTATATCTTATGTTGACTTTAATTGGAGATGACAATTTGTAACCCAATTCCAGGAGAAAATTCCAGCGCCACCCAACCCACCTAAACATCCAGGACAGCAATCTGAAATTTAAGATGATAAGACATTAAATTCGAACTATAAAAAGTTACTTTTTTACTTTTGAAACTTTTACTTTGTTACTGCCGGTAACCACCATTAACTTTTTTTAGATGTGCTCACTGTCTTGCAGATATTCAACCACAGTTTTATTAGTAATCTCCATGGATAGGGTTAGGGTTTGCTACTTGGCCCTAATTTAGCCCCAATTTGTTAATTTGGGAGAAAAACAAGAGCTAACGACGTCATTTTTTGCTTATTGAAATTCTTTAGCAAGCCACGTTCGTCAATCTATAATAAATTAATACAATGTCAGATTTTCAGCACCCCAAATCGAAGTTAGTACTTAAGTGATTTTTTTTTACTAAGGTGATGATACCAAAGTAAGGATTGTATAGAAATTATGGTATTTATAGTGTCATTTTTTCATTTCATGAAAATGATACGATTTATAAATTCATAAATCTTTTAGGATAGAGATATGGTTGCAACAAGAAAAAACCTCCAAAAAATTGAATGCGATTCATGACGAGTAAATGTACAACCTTTTGCTGAAACATCGTATTCCTTGAATTGAAAACAATGGAAGATCGAATTCGTTGTCTGACAGTTCTTTACTTTGATTGTACCCCCGGTAAGACTTTTGTTTTACTAGACACGAAGTCCAAAAGTCTCTTTGAAGATCTTTTTAGGGAAAATGCCACCAAAATCCTAAACTCACTAAAACTTTTTTACCATAAAAACCCCAAACTATGCTTATTGTGACACATTTACCCTAAACTTTTTTTTTTTGTAACTAAACTTTGGGACAATTTTACTTTTTTCTTGTCCACACAAAAACCTACCCAAACTTTTATCCCAAACTTTTTAATTAAAGGGCATTTTCGTCTTTTCCTTTTTTTTTTTTTTTTTTTTTTTTTTTTTTTCCTCTTCCCTTCGCCGACCAGCGAGAGGGGGAGCCGGCGAGGGCCACCCTCGCCGGCGGCGACGTCCGGCGAGGGTGGCCCACGCCGGGAGGGTCGCCCGACCGGCGAGGCCGCCCTCGCCGGATTCGGCGGGGCGGCCCTCCCGGCGTCCGGCGAGGGTCGCCCGCGCCGGATCAGCGGGTGGCCCTCCCTCGTGCCGGCGAGGGCCGCCCGCCAGATCCGGCGAGGGCGGCCCTCGCCCTGGGCGGGCGGCCTCCTGGCGAGGGCCACCCTCGCCCGAGTCGCGAGGCCGCCCCGCCGGATCCGGCGGGGCGGCCCTCCCTGCCTCTCCCCTAGGCCACCCCGCCCGAGTCGCGGCGGGTCGCCCACCACGGCGAGGGTCGCCCGTCGGGAGCGACCCTCCCCGCGAGGGTCGCCCGCCACAAAGCGAGGGTCGCCGGCCGGGAGCGACCCTCCTCGGCGAGGCCACCCTCGCCGGACGCCGCGCGGCGAGGGTGGCAAGCGCGCCGCGCCGGCTCACCTCTCGCAGGTGGGGAAGAAGAAAAAAAATTAAAAAGAAGAAGGAAAAGACGAAAATGCCAATAAAAGACGGATAAATGTGAAGTTGATGTAACGCCTCTATCGTTTTTCGTGGCACAAGAAAAAGTTCAGTAAAATTGTCCAAGTGGCATAGTTTAGGGTTTTTGGTGGCATAAAAAGTTTAGGGTAAAATTGTCCCAAGTGGCATAGTTTGGGGTTTTTTATGGCACAAAAAAAAAAGTTCGGTAAAATTGTCCTTAACGCATAGTTCCAGATTTTTGGTGGCATTTTCCCATCTTTTTAAAAGGACTTCTTCCATTTTGAATGAATTTGAGCTTCCTCCATAGAAACTCTAACGCACGAGGCAAAAGCGCCCCGGGGGGGAAGGGGGAACCATGAAATGTTTTAAAAAAATGGATTAATTTCGAGAATTGAAAACATTCTAACTTGAGAATTATGCGAATTAAAAATATTTTTAAAAAAAAAACCTATTTCAGAACCCCGCCTTTGCTTACTTTTAAATCAAGAAAATTAATTTATTCCCTTTCTTTCGCTCTCAAACCTTTTAATAGGGAATATGCCTGGAAGTTTGACATTTAAGCGCCGCGTACATGTAACCATTCTATTTCTCAGTTTTAATGAAGCGATTTCTATTCCGCACCTATTTCCTCGAATAGAAATCCGTTTGGTAAAAAAATTTTCATTTCTATTTCGAACAAATTTCTATTCCGAAATAGGTTTGGAATGTAAATCGAAACAAAATTTTTTACTTTTCTATTTCCTAACGTAAATCAAAAATTGTTTCTCTCTTTCTTACTCCTTACTCGAAGAAATTTTTTTCCGTCCGTCACTCACCACCACCACCCCGCCCACCGCCGCCCCCGGCTGCCGCTGCCGGTTGCCGGCCGGCCGCCGCCGGCCGCCGCCGCTGGGCCGCGCCGCCGCCCGTCGCCGGCCGGCCGCTGCCGCTGCGGCCGGCTGGCCGCCGGCCAACGCGCCGCCGCTGCCGCCGCCATTCGCCGCCCCCACGCCCATCCTCCGCCGCTTCCGGCCGCCGTCCCGCGGCCGGCGACGGCACGGCACGCACGCGACGACGCGCCGCCCCGCCGCCGTTTCGCCGTCCACCCACCTCCTTCCAAGCCGCCCTCCGTGGGCCGGGCGACGGCGATCGAGACGGCCGCACCCGGACACGACGACCGGCGGCCGGCGCCGGCGATCGGCGGCGACGGCGACGGGCGACCGGCGACAGGAGCGGCGATCGGCGACGATGGAAGGGCCATTCTGACACGGCCACCGCGACCGCCGACCGCGACGGCGCCGGCACGGTGGACGGCGGTGGCCGGAGAGGGGGCGGGCGGGCGGAGCCGACCGCCGCGGACGCGCCGGCCGCCGGCCACCGTGCACCGGCGCGCCGCTCGGCGGTCGGCGGTGACCGTGTGCCGGTGCCGCCGGCCGCCGCCGCCGCCGGCCGCCGGCCGCCGGTTGCCGCCGCCAATCCCCGCTCCTCCCATTATCATCACTACTTAGATGCGGTAAAATTTTTTTGATTATCAAACGAATTTCTCTTCCAAGAATAGAAATTTTTTCTTGTTATCAAACGTGTTTTTTGGCTCAGAAACTCATCCAGAAATAGAAAATAAAAAAATCTATTTCTGCCTTAAAATGATTTGAACAAATGTTATCATTCGCGCCCTAAATGCTCTAATTCTATATAGCTCGAGATGCCTTCTACTTATTAAAAGAATTGCTTTTGCAGCAATCCTTATGAAGTGGACTGCCATCTAAAGTCTGGACCAGATGCCATCACCTAAATCTCAATCGGAGAAGTTCCCTATCTAGCAACTCCTGCTATCTTTTTAATTATTTCTCTCCATGAAGAGTTATAATATTTATGGATTTTCTAGATGCCATCTAGTGTGTGGTTTAGAAAAGTAAAATAGTGAACTTGCCCGTGCTACGCAGGGCTTTATATTTCAAAGCTTATTGCAAATTCATGTTTACTAAAAATCTTTCCATACCCTAGCAAAATACAGTACTTTTTTAGAACTAACTTTGGCAATAACCATGAAATTTAATAGATACAAGTATGTATTGCGCTAAAACCATATAAATCAATTTGGCATATTATTAAAGATTTTTGGGTTTATTTTTCTTATATATAAATTTACCATATCCCTGTACGACCATCCTATCTATCATGTTCCACTAAAATTGAATTGATCATGACCCTATTTTCTTATTTAATTGACATGTCGATTGGTCATTTTCTTTATGATGCTCGTCATTTTAAGGGCATTTATACCAATCTTGAAATTTTTTTACATCTTATTTTATATGGAATCAAAGTAATCTAATTCATTAATCAAGTTCACAATTATAGATATTTTCTTGATCACATAACAAAATGTGCGTGGTATCGTTGATTTTATAGCTATTATAGAGATTCTTCTATTTTGGTATATTGTTTTGGATAGTGTCAGTTTATTCTTTTGTATGTTTATTGCAAGGGTCAAGGTCAAAATTATTTTTTTTAATAAACAATGAGTCTTTGAGAAAATTGTGGGAAGGAGAAAACAGAAGAATCTGAGGTGGGTGTGTTATGGCGTCATTGCACTGCACTTGCTTTGTGCTTTTCTTGGCTTGTTGAATTTTATATTCTCATGGGCAGCTTCTGTGCGTAGCTTTTGTCTCCAACATATATTCCAGCTTAGAGCTTACAAGGTCTGCAAACACTCCGGGCTTACGTCTGAACCAACTTAGCCGTGGTGACGGTGTTGGTGGTGGCGATGGAGAATGAGTTGGGATCTTTGGAATACATGCCGACGTGGATGGTTGTGGGTGTATTCTTCATCGTTGTTTTTCTCTCTCTTTGCGCTGAACGAGCCCTCGACCAGCTTGGCAAGGTCAGTTATACACAATACGTGTTTCTGATAATTTCGTGATTCTAGTGCAATTGCATTTGATCTTCTAAAATCGAACTGGATGATGCAGCAGTTCTTAAGGCGCAAGAAGCAAGATGCCTTTTCCATTCATTTTCAACCATTGACTCACATTGCCTACCATACTCTGCATCCCTACCACTTTTTTCCTGGTCATCAAGGAAAAAAACATAAAAGATTTGAGGTCCTTGTGTATGTCAAAATGTCATATAGAAAGTAAATCATCAACATATACATTAGACCTGACATGCACTATTTTTCACTTTCTTGTCCAGAATTGATGCTCTTAGGGTTCATCTCGTTTCTGTTGACTGTTTTTCAAAGCATACTAAGTCGAATATGCACCCATACACATCTGGCCTCATATATGCACCCATGTAAGAAGCAACCTTCAGAGATCCCCACTCATGAAGAACTTCTACTAACAAGAAACTACAGGAGAGGACTTTTATCAACTGATGCTAGTGTGGAAATCTGTGCACGTAAGGTATGCTGTCACGGAAAAGGGATGGCTTCTCTTAATTATGTAAAACATCTCCATTGATATCTCAAGTGAGCACTTCAGGTGGAAAATCTTTAATTGCTGTGCAGCATATACCGATATCATCTATGCCTCAAAATGTATAAAGGGACAGGTTCCACTGTTGTCGATAGAGGCGTTACATCAACTTCACATATCCGTCTTTGTATTGGCAATTGTTCATGTCATCTTTTGTGTGACTACTATGGTTCTTAGCGGAGCAAGGGTAATTCTCATTGTCACAACATGTATAATGTCAGCTCTCCTATGCTTTCGCACAGTTTCCTTACATTACAGCCATCCCTTCTTGTGTCATGCAGATACGCCAGTGGAAAAATTGGGAAGACTCACTTTGGAGAGACACTCCCAAGAAGGGAAAAGGTATTCTATAGCCTTCCATACACACCGAGATATCAAAGTGGTTAGTAGTTGCAATTACATCTCATATGTATGTCCGTGTGATCACGGGCCCACCGCGAATAAACCTGGACATGCACGAATGGTTGAAGTGACACGTTTTCATTTATTTTCAATGGAAAAATGTTACATAATTACATTCAACTTTTATAACTGGAGCGAATAGTTGAATAGCAAACAAGAATTGCCTGTTCGTTGGGCATGCAAGCAATTCATTTTTTTCTGGGTCTGGCATAACCACTTATATAAGCCACAAACCAGGTGTATTGCTCACTCTTTCGCTGACTCTGAGTAATTTATGAGTGACGATAGAATCTGAATCCACTTGCTACTACTACAAGAGACTGTCCATAAATGGTTTCTCATCATGTGTATACATGATGCATATCAGCAAGAATGCACACTAAAAACGATGAAGCTAATTCTCACAGCAAATGCATGTAGCACCCGCATCATCAATTCATACCAATGATACTCATCGCCATCATGAGATCTTCAGACAACGTGCGAGTGGCTATTGGAGGAAAGCAGCTATCGTGAGCTGGATGGTAAGTCTTGCCGTACTCATATGCTGATGCGCATTATGTTTATGGCATATGGCATAATTTACAAATGGAAAGAGGCGATTGTAGGATCTTACATGTTGAACATTTCATGTTTCACTATTTGATTACCTCATTGTTGTTGCCGTGATGACATTTTTGTATTGCAGATTTCGTTTATGAAACAATTCTATGGCTCTGTCACCAAGTCAGACTATATCGTTCTGCGACACAGGTTTATCATGGTGAGGACACGTAGAGGTTGATATCTATTTATATCTGGATATTGGATTAGCATGGTCTATGATCATGCTATATTATTTTGGATGGTCACATTTGTATTTCTACAGACCCATTTCCCTAGGAGGCCTGATTTTGATTTTCATAAGTCCATGATGCGAACCCTCGAAGGTGATTTTAGAAAGATAGCATAAGGTAATCCTTCTGACATTGTTTCACTCTGACTCCAATTTAACTTTGAAATTTCAATATTGCCGGGCAACTCACTGTTTACCTGGTGCAGCTGGTTCTTTTGGCTATTCGTCGTCGTCTTTTTGCTACTAAATGTGGAAGGTAATCTGCCAGCAACCCACCGCACTCTCTCACATGCATACTTTTATTTCAACTGTGCCCAAGTCTCTTGTTTTCCCAAATTCGTGCAGGATGGAACACATACTTTTGATTATCATTTCTACCATTAGCCGTAAGTGAATTGGCAGTCTTTCCTAATCCCAGAGGTTTCAGTTTGAGGTTCAAAGTTGATGCAAGTGATTAGGCAAATATGAACAGTCAAATCGAACTGCAGCTTTTGGTTCTTGTTGGAGCTAAACTGGAGCATATAATAGCTCGCTTAGCTCAGGAGGTGGACAGTAGAAGAGAGGAACATGAAGCCGCTATTGTGAAGCCATCTGATGAACACTTTTGGTTTGGTCGCCCCAGCACTGTTCTTTGGCTGATTCACTTTATTTTGTTTCAAAATTATTTTGAGATTGCCTTTTTCTTCTGGATATGGGTAAGTAAACATATCCTACTCACGTAAAAGTTGTTGATGATCATGAACAGTCTACTCAAAACAAACCTATGCTTTCTTACCAGAGCACTTATGGACTCCACTCATGCATTATGGAAAAGATCGGTTTCATCATCCCAATGGGGTAAAAAATGCAGAAACTAAAACTAGCTCTTCCTCCTTTCCCTTGGATGATTTCTTTTCCTAACTCCGAACATTGTAATTTACTGCATTCTAATTGGGATTAGACCGCTTGCTTTTTCAGAGTTATTGTTCAAGTCCTCTGCAGCTACATTACCCTGCCTCTGTACGCTCTAGTCTCTCAGGCTCAGCAATTTATATGATTATCGCGGCATGCTGTTTTGATACTAGAATTGCATTAGCTAGGTTTCTCCAATATCTAAAGCCATGTGAGGCTTTGTGTAAAGCTGACAAGCTACTTCTCTGCCTGTGTGAATTAGATGGGAGCACGTACAAGGTTGGTGAACGAGTCTCACTCTTCCTAGGGGCTTGGGCTGATTATAAAAGGCACAGAGCCCAACCTAATGCAAAGAACGACGACCTATCTGGAGGAGCAACTGCTTCACATTCGCACAGAATGGCCACGCCATCACTGGAAACATTTCATGTGGCCGAGCAAGCACAGGATATTGTTGATGAAGCTACTCCAGTGATTGAAGTCGAGAATGGTCTTTGATGTCTCTCGGGTACCAGACTCGAAACTACATTTATTACTCTTAAAATTATGGACCTGATGATGGCTTCATGTACAGATATTGGGGTACTTGTATGCCTATATCACATATTAATGTGAACTACGATGTTCTTTGCAATAGGCATGGCTGTTTGGTGTAGGGTGTGCAACCAAACCAGTTCTGCCCGAGAATCAAATTGGACCACCTAAAAAATAGATTCAGGAACCAGTTCCCGTTGGAACCAGTCCAAGAACATGTTCCAAGTAAATATCCATCCGGGAACCAAACTGGACTGCCCTATCTTGGAGCCAGTTTTAGAGCTGGTTTTATAACCTATAAAGCCAAAACCCTAATTTCTTTTCCCTTAAATTCTAACTTCAACACTCTTTTGTCCTTTATCCTTCATTGAAACTCCTTCATCGCCAACCTTTCCTCTACTAGAAATTAAACCAAATTCATCGATGTCAAAAACTTCGACATCAAGACTATTGAGTTGCCGATACCTTCGACAACAAGATCTTAGAATTGATAACAAAGACTATTCGGTAACCACATTGAAGAAGAGTTATAATTGTTACATTGTTTTTAATGAGTCTGTTTGTATTCCTACGTTGTGATCGTTCATATTTCTTGGTGGAATGATTGTTTCTTGAGATATAATGAAATATTATGAGATATAGTGAGATATCATAAGATTTAATGAGATATGGTGAGTTTTTTGTGAGTTTCTAGAGATTTACTTTTTCGAAATGCTAGCTATATTTATGGGAGGAGTAAAGGTCATATAACAAGTCTATAAATAGGGGAGTCTTGTAATTGTTTTCAATAAAGGTGATGTTCTACTTGCTTGTTTATATGTCGATGACCTTGTCTATACAAAAATAATCCGGCGATGATTGATGCTTTTAAGGCATCGATGGTGAAAGAATTCGAGATAATGGTCTTATGAATTATTTCCTTGGTATTGAAGTGAAGCAAAGTGCCGATGAGATTTTTATTTGCCAAAAAGGATATGCTGGAAAAATCCTTGAAAAATTCAACATGAAGTACCGTACTTCGATCAAAACACCAATGGAGTGTGGAGCCAAGGTTTCAAAGTTTGATGATGGTGTCAATGTTGATTCAACACATTATAGAAGCTTGATTAGGAGTTTGAGATACTTGACATGCTCGAGATTGAATATTATGTATAGTGTTAGAATTATGAGTTGATACATAGAGAAGCTGAAGTCATCTCATCTTAAAGCTGCAAAGAGGATACTTCGGTACATCAAAGATATTAGAGCTTACGGTCTATGATCATGGCTTCAACAAATAATCAGCTTCCTCTAACTAAGCCATTAGAATGAAAGCTCTACTCAATGCTTATGGTGTATGAGAACTTGTCAATGCTGGCTATGATGAGCCAAATGATGAAGCCACCTTGAACTAGAACTAGAGGAATGCCTTGGAGAAGGTTTAAACAAAAGATCAATATGCCCTGTCAATCATCTATCAAGATTTAAATGATTCCATGTTCGAAAAAGTTTTGGATGCCATTACCACTAAGGAGACATGAGAAATCCTTCACAACACACATCAAGGAGTTTAGAAAGTTTAGAAGATTCGCCTTCAAACTTTGATAGGCAATTCGAAATAATTCATATGAAAAAATCTGAATCGATTGCTCATTATTTCACAAGAGTTTTGACAATTGTCAACGAAATGAAAAGAAATGGAGAAGACATTTCAGATCTTCATGTTGTCGAAAAGATACTTTGATCCTTAGACAAGAAATACAACCACATTGCTGTTGCAATTGAAGAATCCAAAGACCTTGATCCTATGACGATTGATGAGCTTATGGCTTTAGTACAAGCCCATGAAGAAAGGTACATAAGGAAAAAGATTGAATCGGTGAAGGAAGTTCTCTAATCACAATTGACCATCCAAGATTGCAAAACTTGCAAGACAAATCAAGATCATGATCAAGGTCAAGGCTAAGGTCACTTTCAAGAAAGAGGTCGAGGACGAAGCGGAGGAGATGGTGTTTGAAGTGACGGTAGATACCGGTATCAAAGAGGTATTCGTGGAAGAGAAAGAACTCGATAGGCCAATGGTATGATAAATCTAAAGTTCGATGTTATCATTACAATAAACTTGGTCATTATGTTTCTAATTGTTGGAACAAAGAGAGTAGCGAAGCAGATGAAAAGGCAAACTTGATGAATGATACTAACCAAGTTCTTTTATTGGCATTCAAAGAAGATGAAGGAGGCCAAAATTATATGTAATATTTGGATACCAGCCGAAGCAATCACATGTGCGAGAGAAAGAAAATATTTGCTAAGTTAGATAAGATAGGTTAAGGGAAAGTCTTGTTTGGTGATAACTTCCAAATTCTTGTCGAAGGCAAAGGTACAATTCTAATTCGCTTGAAGAAAGGTGAACATCGGTTTTATTACTAATGTTTATTATGTTCCAAAAAAGTCAAGCAATATCTTCAATTTGGGACAACTTCTTGAAAAGTGCTATACTGTTCATATGAAATATCTTAGTCTTGTGTCGAAAGATCGGAATAATAAACCGATTGCTAATGTGAAGATGTCGAAGAACAAAATGTTTATTCTCAATATAAAGAATGAAATGTCTCGTGTCGTGGATGATCCTTCATGGTCATGACATTTGAGGTTTGGCCATCTCAATTTTGACGGACTCAATTTGCTTTCTTGCAAGAAGATGGTTTATGGCTTATCACATATTCATCATCAGAATTGAATATGTGAAGGGTGTGTCATTGGTAAGCATTGCAAAACCCGCTTTTCGAAGGAAGCGACTTATTGAGCAAAGAAGCCATTTGAGTTTATTCATTCCGATGTGTATGGCCCAATCACTCCTCATTCATATGGTAATCATTGATATTTTGTTACTTTTATTGATGATTTTACTTGGAAAACTTGGGTGTATTTTTGAAAGAAAAGACAAAAGTGTTTGACACTTTCAAACAATTCAAGAACCTTGTTGAAAAGGAGAGTGGTTATTTTATCAAGGCTTTGAGGACTAATCATGGCGGAGAATTCACCTTAGCCATATTTAATAAATTTTGAGAGGATCATGGTATTCAATGCTTCTTGACAACTCCGTATTCTCCTCAATAAATTGGTGTAGCTAAATGGAAAAATAGAATCATTCTTGACATGGTTCGAAGCATGTTGAAGAGCAAAAATTTGTTCAAGGAGCTTTGGGCCGAAGTTGTTTCGTGCGTGGTCTATCTTTAAAATAGATGTCGTACATATGGACTTGAAGGCATAACTCCACAAGAAGCATGGATCGGGACAAGTGTTTCACACTTGAGGATTTTCGAGAGCATTGCCTATGCTCATGTCCTGCACTAAAAAGATCAAAGCTAGAAGACAAGCAAAAAACTCATCTTTATCGGGTTGACTCATTATCCAAAGCTTATCAATTATTTCATCCTAATACTTTGAAAGTGTATATAAGCAAAGATGTCAAGTTCGATGAAGATAGCATATGGAAAGACAATCCAAAAGAAGAAGCGAATGCTCATGGTGATTTCAATCAAATGGAGTTGAAAGATCATTTGACACCTTATTCTCCAATAGCTTCTTCAAGTTAATCATCACCAACCTCTTCATATGGTGTGGATGAACCACAAGTGCCAAGATTGAGGAGATTGTCTAACATTTATGAAGCTACCGGTGAGCTTCATCTTGTAAGCCTTCTTGTAAATTGTGAACCACTTGTCTATGAGGATGCTGCCAAAGAAGAAAAATGAAGGAAAGCCGTGAATGAAGAAATTGAAGCCATTGAGAAGAATCAAACATGGGAGCTTGCTGATCTTCCGAAGGACAAGAAAGCGGTTGGTGTCAAATGGGTGTACAAGGCCAAAAAGAACGAAAAAGGAGAAGTAACAAAGTATAAGGCTAGATTAGTCACGAAGGGTACAAGCAAAAAGCTAGAATCAACTATAATGAAATCTTTGCCCCAGTCATCCATATGTAAACGATTAAATTGATCATTTCCATTGTTGCTCAAAATAATTGGCAAATTTATCAAATGGACATCAAATAAGCATTTTTTGAATGGCAATCTTGAAGAAGAGATTTATGTTGAACAATCCAAGGGGTTTGTTGTGAAATGTCATGAAGACAAAGTGCTAAAATTGAAGAAAGCTCTATATGGGCTTAAACAAGCACTGAGAACATGGAATTCTAGAATCGATACATATTTCAAGGCGAATGGATTCATTTAATATCCATATGAGCATGTACTCTATTTGAAGCACAAAAAAGGTGAAATAAATCGACAAGCCTATCTATCTCCTTCTCCTTCTCCTTGTATGAGTTGCAAGCATTTCACCTTCAAAATTTTATCCTAACAAATCGATATCACTGCTGTGCCTCCGACAATTCAACATGCTTTTCCTTTAAATTTTGATGGATAAATGGGGATTGAAGTTTTCTAATTATGAAGCGAGATTGCACTAGACAATTGGGGCTAGAGCTCAAGCGAGCTTAGAATCAATTTAATGGATTTAGTGGATGCTATGATATGCTAGGATGATTAGGAATTGATTTGGTTGGAAGAATATGGCTTGACTTGACTTAGTATTTGAGCATAATCAGCAATATTTGGATGACAGAATGATTGATCTGAGAAATGTCTTCATTTGAACTTGAAAACTTACTCGATTGTGTCCGAGGTCTTCAGCACTTTCGAAATAGACTCGATGATCTTTCCAATGAGCTATAGAACGTCCCAATCGGACTCCAATTGATACCTGAAAACCTCTGTCAAAGTTGTTGGTCCATTCTGCAGTTCTGTGTTAGCTCAACCTTTGCGGATTCACAATTTTTTACTGATTTTTGTGATCTGATTTTTGATTAATTCCTTCATGAGAATCATTCATGTCATATCCATCTAGAATATATATTTTTTCAATAATTTTCTGAGGTCATTGGTTTAGAATGAACAGCCTCTACATCACTATGCTAACTTTTGAAATTTGCATTTCCAGAGCATCTGATTCAACTTCTCGAATTTTTGCTGAATTTTGTGCTTGGAATCTGACTTTGATTATCCATGAATGATGCATGTATGGATATTTGTTCATGACATACTTTTTCTCAAAAATTTTCAATGAGTATATCTAAGCCAAATCCTCCAAAAAGAGTCCTCTTGTTGTGCTGATCAGTGCATTCCAAAATCAGTGTTTCCAATTTGTCGATTTTATTGTGATTTTTCCAAAGCTCTTTTCAAGATAATTCCTTCTAGCCATTTGTTTGTATAGATATTCATCATGACATATATTTTTTCCAGAAGTTTTAAATAATATCCATCAGGTGAAAATTCCCAAAAATCATACTTAGGTTGCCTCTGCCCTGCATAAACTTGAATTTGCATTCATGTGCAATTAAGCTTGTAATTGTGATTCTTTGACATAGAGTCTTCACGAATGTCATCTCATGCCTTAATATCATTGTATGGATGTTTAAGCTACTCCAAATGAGTCTCATTGAATCATTAGTTGCATGCATTAATGAAATGCCAGTCTGTCATTATGCATGTACACCTTGATTGTCTTGTTTTTGCTATTTTCATACCATTCTTTGTGATTGCATTCAGATCTAGACCTCTTAATGAAAAATACTTGTGGTTTGATACTTGACTTATATGATTTTTCTCATACTTTTGTCATGTTACATAGGAGCAATAAACCATGCATCTTTTTTATATAATGGTTGTCCTGAATATGGTCATTTAGCGTGTTCATGAATATGTTCAAAATTGGACATGTAAAAAATATTAATTGAGCAGGTCACCACTTAGAAAGTCTTAGGAAATCCATCAAGCTTTCTAATGATACCAAAATCAGATCATTTGCATGTCATTTGTCTCCATTTTCATTTTTTGCAAAGTTACCTTGAAATCTGAGGAATTGAAAATTCGGATGGCATGCATAATCTTTTTTATGTCTGCACTTCGTCATTTTTATTCGAATTTTTTTGCTGTGATTTAGAAGTTGGACCCTTCACGAACTTTGTTTGTCATCTTTAGAACTATCATGTGGTAAAGTTTGAGAATTTTCAGGCATTGTTAACATGATCATATCGTCACGAGATCTTCTCAAATTGTTGTTGCCCTGTTCTGTTCTAATGCATTTTCCCATGTTCTTTAATTTTTATAAAATCATCAGTTGCTCTTTTGAGAAAACTATCTCATGAAAGTTGTTGTTCTACATTTAAAGCTTTATGTGCTAAAATTTTTGTGAAGTCAAATACTTCATGGATCATGTTCAATTTCTTGCTTTTTTTGAGGTGCTATGGATTCCCCAGTTTTGTTCTTTATGATGTACTCATGTTCTAAAATTTTTAGAAAATGATGCGTGCAAATCAGATTTCCAATGTCTTCATCACTTTTGATTGTCATTTCTTGAACTTTAACATAAAAATTTTTAGAAAATAAAAAGACCATTGAATGAACATTCGACACATGTGATTATGTTCAATGTATGATTAAATGAGGCGAGTTGATGTCCATTTTTGGAAGTAACTTCTTAAGAGTGACCAAGGTAAAATACCTTTAAACTCACTTTCGCTTTCATTCGCAATGCAAAGGTTGGGTCATGACACATTTCCATTGTCGCGTGAGGTATGAGTTTGGAAGAATCCACACTCACGATCGATGGATCTCATAGGACGATTGTCATTGATGATATGTTCTAGCTGTCTTTGACACCATATGCCTTTTGATGACCGTCTTGTGAGTAAATACCACTTAAAACCTCTGCCCCTCCCGACAAACGACCATCACCGAAGGCGGGTCGTGACACCCTCCTAGTGGCAAATCTTGAAAGGGTTGTGACCACACCTCAGACCTGGGTGAGGGTTGCCCTCACTGTACAAATCCCCCTGCCGACGATTCAACAATAATATTGCTCAGCACAGACATGCCAATAGCTCCTAGACGCTTGAAAGATTTTTTAGGCACATCTTGTTCAATTTTGAAAATTTGATTACATCCTAAATGGCCATCTATTAAGTATAACATTTATTTCCAGATGTCAAATCGACTAGCATATTGGCTATTGGCATTTGATACTTGTCCTTTGGGGTTGTTGCATCCAAGTCCCTAAAGTCAACACAGATCCTCAACTTCCTTTCTCCTTTTTCACAGGAGTTATGTTAGATAGCCATTCAACATGACGGGCAGTTTTTATGAACCCTACTGTCACCAAACGCTCAATTTATTCTTTTGCTTTTGAAATTACCTCTAGACACCTTTGAGTTTACTTATGTGGTCAAAACCCATTTTTAATTGGGAATTTGTGTTGCACGATATCCCTTCCTTAACCTGGCTTTTTATGATAGTCTCTTGCAAAACAACCTTTCGTGTTCTTCTATTAAACTAACTAACCTAAATTTGAAGTTTTCATCCAGTAATGCACTAATGTAAATTGGTTGATGATAATCTTCATCATCGATGATGATTTTGACAAAAGGATTGTCAACCTAACTTCTTTGTTATCTTCCTTCAGGAGGAGAAGTGCACTATCAGCACCTTAACTTGTGTAGGGTGCCCACTTTAGCGCCATAACTTTTCGCCGGCACACTTAAATGCCAAAATTGGAGAAAACGATCATTTAAGTGCCTTTGACGAGATATTCTGGCCAAAATTAACATGTAACTTTTTTAATTAAATTTTTTAGCTTACATGGTACTTAATGGGGTTTAACAAACTTTTTATGAATCACTTAAAATGCCAAACTTTTTTGAAAAACTATTTTTTCAATGTCAATGAAAATTTGGCACTAAATAACTCATTTTTCAAAAAACTTGGCATTGAAAAAATCATTTTTCAAAAAATTTGACATTCACAAAATCATTATTCAAAAAATTTGGCACTTAAGTAATCCATGAAAAATTGGTTAAACAATGTCGCTCAGCATCTCTATGTTCTGACAAGCCACGTCAGCTAAAAATATTAATAAAAAGAGCCACGTAGAATTTCCAGCTAAGTATATCGGCAATAGCACTTAAGTTATCATTTTTCTCCAATTTTGACACTTAAGTACGCTGGTGAAAAGTTGTGGTGTTAAAGTGAGTGCCATACACAAGTTAAGACACTGACGGTGCACTTCTCCCTTGTTCAAGGGATTCATCAAAATCAGCTATGCAATTGACCGCGTCCATGGATGGTTCCATTTCTTTTGTCAAATTAATGGGAAAATTACAAAAAAAGTCATGAATTTATTATAATTGTGCCAATTTAATCCTAAACCCTTTTTTGACCACTTTAGTCCTAAACCTTTTATAATTGTGTCAATTTAGTTAATCTGGCAAATTTTGGTTATCTAACACTAACGTGGACGCCGTTTGACAGACACTAACATGAATAATTTTTAATAATTTTTTATTTTTTTATTTTTTCCTGTCTCTTTTCTTTTTCCTTTTTCTCTTCTTCTTTTTTTTTTCTTCTTCACAAATGATTTTTTTATATAAACTAAAAATGTGGGTAAGGCAACTAGCACGACTACCTATCCTAGACATTAGAACAAGGGTTCCACACTCACTACAAAATATTTATTTTGAGCCATAACTATTGAGTCTATTGGTAATATGTATAAGCTTATTACCACAATCCTACCGGCAAAAAAATCCTTCATTCACTTTAGCTAGAAGTAGGGTGAGCATGATTCTAAGGTATGCAAGGTAAGTTCCAGATTCCAAAAATTGATAAACATATTTTGACAAGTAGGTTCCAGATTCTAGGTTAGTGGAACTTGGAATATGGAATAAGTTTTTGTGTTTTTCTTAATTTAATGTCTTCGCCTGATCCTATAGTATTTCATGGCATTCAATAATAATGTATAATCTGGAACCATTATTTTAAGCTTTCATTTTATGACTAAAAATTTTTCTTTGTTAATATTTTTTTTGCGTGTCTAAATATAAGTAATGATTTATGAATTGTAGTGGCAAATAGTGGTTATTAAAGGTAATAATTCACTGCAATCGTTCAATTAATAATAAAAGTAGAATCTAGGTAGATCTTGGAATTTATGATAGGATAGGTTTCGGGTGGGTTCCAAATTTTAAGATATATAGGATGGGTCTAAGTTTCAAATAATGAGGAACATGTTCCAATGTAGGTTCCAACTGGAATCTATACGGAATCTAAAATCACTCACTCTTAATTGGAAGGGCTAGCAATGAGCCAGTTTCACTTAGATTGAACTAAATGACCTTGCCCAATTAATGGTTCATAGGGAACCAATTGGGCCTTTGATAAAAAATATGGGAAATGTTGTACTTTATTTCAAAGATAAAAAGATATGTTTGAGATAAGTTTCAAACTCGAGAAGGTTAGGTAAACTATTAATTCCTTAACTATCACGCCACAAATTATTTCACATGATATGTTTTTCTTAAAAAACGGTCATGTTACTTAAAGCTAAGCTCGATTCACGAGTTAACCCAACCTAAAATTGACTCTAATAAGGGAGGTTTTAGTTCTTAGTCTGAAATTAACCTCCTTGGAGTCGATCACCTTTATTAGTTGATAATGGTGCATTTCTTCCTCACTCCATGCCCGCCCTCCTTGTCATTGCTCAGCTCACCTCAAGACCCTAACCCTTGTCAATGATATCCCAGTTGGTCGACTAATCGACCTCCTCGTACTCTAAGGGTCTGTTTGGAATCCATTCTCTTTCTCTTTTTTCTGTTCTTTTGTTCCTCATAATAGAAAAAAAACAGAAATGCGTTTGGTAACGCCAACTGATTTTTCTATTCCCGGAAATAGAAAGTTGTTCCTGAAAATAGATTTGGAATAGAAATAAGAAATAGAAAAAAGTAGCTTATTATTTCTAGGAACAATTTCTAGAAACTATTTCTTAAGAACTACTCACTACCTATAGCACGCCACCACCTGCCCACCGCCGCTCGCCGCCAGTCGCCATCCGCACCCCGCCCCCACCCGCCGGTCTTCGCCGCTATCGGGGAAAAAAGAAATAAAAACTTTTTGTCGATTCCAAATGCATTTCTATTCATTTTCTATTCCAAGAATAAGAAATTTTTGTAGTTACCAAACGCCATATTTTACTCCAAAATTGTTTTAGGGAGTAGAAATAGAAAAAAACTATTTCTCAAAAAAATTGTTCCTAGGAATAGAAATATTACCAAACGCACCTTAACATCCCATCTCAAAATCGCTAGCAAGTGCGTGAGTAATAAATGCATCGACACTTGCGAGAGCAAACGGAGCTTGTCAAAAGGACAATTACAAAGAAGTGCAATATACGGAAGCCTAGGAAAATAACAAATATTTGCTAGATTTGATGGGAAAAAAATATTAAAAATATCATAATTTTAATACGGCGCTCATTTTAATACCAAAATTTTTCAAATGATCACTTAGAGTGCACATAATAATCATTATATTTTTTGTTAAAACTATTTTTTTGTTTTCGAAAACAAATTTAGAATATAACTCTATTTAATAATGCAATTTTATTTTTCTATTTCTAGAGTAAATTTTTAGTCAAGAAATAAATTTAGAATAGAAATGAAAGGTAAAAATTTTCTACTTATCTATTCATGAAATAAAAATGAAAAACAAAAAAACTCTTCTTATCACTCACCCTCATTACTATCTAGTTGTTCATCTATTGCCACCACTAGTTACCGTTCGCTGCCAAATTTGCCGCCACCAATCAAAGGTTTCTACCCACTGGTTTCCATCCACTGCCGATGGCTGGTCATTGTCTGTTGTGTCATTATTAAATGAATTTCTATTCCATAAACAAAATATTTATGTCACTATCAAATGTATATTTTTACTCAAAAACTTATCTAGGGAATAGAAATAGAAAAATTTATTTTTTAAACAGAAATTGATTTATGTAACAAAATGATTATTATTATTGCCTTAAATGTCACATCACTGAAGAAATATCCACTTAATTGCTTTTAATGACAACATCTGGCAACTCATCTTACGTAACCTCTAAATTATTGTTTGGCTCCAACGTGGTTTTTTTTTAAAGAAATTGAAACCCATGAGACAATTTTTCGTCCAATCTGGCAAAGTGAACAAATCCTCTCTCTCTCTCTCTGTGGAGTGATTTATGGAGAAACAAACTCTATCTCAACTGACAAGAAATGTCGAATGAAGAATTGTAGTGTATTGTATGTTTTTGTACGTGTACATGTCTACATTTATAGAGCAAAGGAAAATCAAATAAAATCATTAGGATTACAATTCCTATTATATCTTCTGATTATTTGAAGATATCCTATGACCAAATCAATCTAATCCATGATTTATGTAATTGTAATCGGAGCATAGAATCAAATCTTCTTCCAACACTCCCCCTCAAGCTGGCGGCTCATATATGTCGAAGACGCCTAGCTTGTAATGACTCCTCCTTGAATTTTTTCTCGAGTGAAATGGCAGTCAACTTCTATATGTTTTGTTCTTTCATGAAAGACAGGATTTGCTGCCAATTTAAGTGCGGCATCATTATCACAAAACAACATAGTTGCCCCATCAACCTCTATTCCAAGATCTGATAGTAGACCCCGTATCCAAACTATTTCACAAACTGTTTTCGCCATGGCTCGATATTCTGATTCAGCTGATGATAAAGAGACGGTTGATTGTTTCTTAGTCTTCCATGAAATCAAGGATCTTCCTAACTTTATGCAGAAACCCGTGATAGATCTTCTTGTCATTGGGCAAGTAGCATAATCCGTATCACAATAGGCTGTCATTTTCAAGTTGCAATCCCGAGATAATAAAATTCCAAGTCCTGGACTGCCCTTCAAATATTTCACAACTTTCAATGCTGCATTCATGTGAGACTGTTTCGGATTATGCATGAACTGACTAAGTATTTGTACTGCATAACATATGTCAGGCCTAGTCATAGTGAGGTAGATCAACTTTCCAACGAGCCTTTGATAACCTGATGGATCATGAAGCAATGGGTCTTCATTAGGTGATGATGAGCCTTTATCATATTCAAATGTTGTGAGTTTGACATTTTGTTCAATGGGAATCGTTGCCGGTTTGCATCCTGATAATCCTGCCTCAGATATAATCTCCAAGATGAACTTTCGCTGGCTAAGACATATTCCTTTGTCAGATCTAGCTATCTCAATTCCAAGAAAGTATTTGGGAGGTCCCAAATCCTTAATATGAAAATTAAAATGCAAAAATTCTTTAAACTTCTTAATGGCAAGATCATCGTTTCCCATAATGAGAATGTCGTCAACATAAATCAACAAGTAAATTGATGAAGTACCTTCCGTCCATGTGAATAATGCATAGTCATGCTTGGAATGCCGAAAACCCGCACTTGTGAGGGCAGCGGTAAATTTTGCATACCACTGTCTAGAAGCTTGTTTGAGTCCATACAAGGATTTACGTAGACGACATACCTGAGTCTCCCCCTGTCTGCGTAAACCTTGTGGTAGTTCCATATAGATTTCTTCATCTAAATCTCCATGGAGAAAAGCATTATTAACATCCATCTGATGGAGCTCCCAATTGCGAAATGCAGCGATGGATAGAAAAGATCGAATCGTTACTTCCTTGGCAACAGGAGAAAAGGTCTCATGATAATCGAAACCTTCCCGTTGTGTAAATCCTTTAGCAACCAAGCGAGCCTTGTATCGCTCAACAGAACCATCTGCCCTGTGTTTAATTTTATATACCCATTTGCACCCAATTGGTTTTCTACCTGGAGGTAGAGAGACTATATCCCAAGTATGGTTATCCACAAGGGCACCCAATTCTGCCTCCATAGCCTGTTGCCATCGTTGGTTACGTGCCGCTTCCTCATAGGTGGAAGGCTCATGTTCCTCAGATATACGACTAATACAACACATATGTTCTGGTGACAGTCGATTGAAGGAAACATAAGAGGATATAGGGTAATGTGTACCTTGAGAACTTGAAGTGGTACATATGTAGTCCTTTGTCCATGTAGGTGGACGTACACGACGACTGGAACGCCGAGGTGGTTCAACAATTTGCTGTTGAGACGATGCTGGAGAGGGTTCATTCGTAAGTTGATAAGGAGACAAGACTAGGGAATCGCCCCTTTCATTGGGTGGTGCTGATGACTCAACTTCCTGATTAGGTAATCCCGAGATTGTTGACATTTGCTTCATCGGCACAAAGATATATTGTGAAGTTGTAGATAAAGCTTCTTCCAATAAAAATATTCGACGGTTGGATTCAAATTCATGTGCCTCGGAGGAATTATTCAATCCCTGGAATGGAAATACATCTTCATGGAAAACAACATCTCGGCTAATAAAAAATCGACCTGTGGATATCTCCATAACCCTGTAACCCTTTTGTAGATGGGGGTATCCCATGAATATACATCAAACAGCACGAGGGTCCATTTTATCTCGAGGTCCCACAGTCGTTGCATAGCATAAACAACCAAAAACTCTCAAGTGTCTAATTTCCGGATTTTTTCCAAAAAGCACTTCAAAGGGGGACCGTCCTTCAAGAATTCTAGTCGGCATGCGATTAATCAAGTAAGCCGCTGTGACCACACAATCTCCCCAATATTTTTCTGGAATTGATGCTTGGTATTTAAGAGCACGAGCTACTTCTAGGAGATGGCGATGTTTGCGTTCTACGATCCCATTTTGTTGAGGAGTATAGACACAGGAAGTTTCGTGAAGTATCCCATGAGAAGCTAGGAAAGATTTGCATTCTATTGTGAAAAACTCTCGCCCATTATCTGTGCGAATCCTTTGGACAGATTTTTCGAATTGATTTTTAATCAATGAAAAGAAATTTGACAAATTTGCGAATGTTTGGCTCTTGGATTGCATGAGAAAAATCCAAGTAGCACGAGTATAATCATCCACAATTGTTAGGAAGAAACGAGATCCGTCACGATGAGGAGTATGATATGGACCCCATATATCCACATGAATTAAGGAAAAAGGATTAGTAGCTCGTGATGTGCTGACAGGAAATGATGATCTGGACTGTTTTGCTAAGGGGCAAATTGGACAATTTGGATAAGGAAAACGAGCGCTATGTCCCAAACGTTGATGTAAAAGAAAACTTTTATTACTACTAGTAGCATTACATGAAATGCCTTTATTTGGTAATAAGAAATCAAAATTCTTTGGAAGCCTAATCCAAAAATATAATCCTTTTGCAACACTATCCAAGCCCATCATTTTGCCAGTCGAATGGTCCTGAAAGAGACAATTTTCGGAATTGAATATAACATGGCAATGATTGTCCTCACATATCCTAGATACTGATATAAGATTGAACTCGAATTCAGGGATGTATAGGACATTTTTAAGGATAATGTGTTGACTAAGACTAACAGTACCAACCTTGGTAACATAAGTGATGGTACCATTAGGAAGACGGACGGACATATCATGGTGAGATTTTTTGTGAATATGAGAAAAAAAACGATCATCACAGATTATGTGGTCACTAGCGCCAAAATCGATTATCCATGCATCAACTGAGAATTTATCATTTTCGGAAATAGAGGTACCTGAGAAACCTGCATTTTTGTCTGCAATCTTCAACTGATTCAAGCTCCTCATGATATTTTCATACTGGTCATGGGTGATTGTTCGATTTGCATTTGTAGTCCCTTGGGTCATAACCTGATAAGCAGAAAAATCTTTCTCTTTTTTTTCCTTATCAGTCGGTTTTCCATGCAGTTTCCAGCAAGTATCAATTGTATGATGTGGGCGCTTGCAATATTCACAGTATTTACCTTTATTTTTAAAATTTTGCCCATTTCCTCTTGATGACGTGGCGCTTTGAGGACCATTAGATGGTCTGAAAATCGGAGCTGACGTGGCATGAGGAGGGCCACCCGAATCTGCTCCATGGTTCATAAAATATGAGCCATCCGATTTCTTCTTTAGATCTGAGCCATCCATCCGTGAGCTTCTAGGGTTATTCTCTTCCTCCTCCTCCCAATTCTTGAGCGCTTTGTAAGACTTCAGTGAGTTCTCTGTACGCAGCGGCGGCCCGAGAGAGTTGGACGATCGTCGCGACGAGCGCGACTCCGTCGGAGCGGCGAGAGCCACTCCTTGTCCTCCTTTTGCATACTCCGTCGTGGCCAGCCTCTGATTTTCTTCCTGGACCGCCAATTGATAGATCCGGCCGAGAGGAGGGACGGGATCCATGGCGAGTATCTGTGACCGGAACGTCGAGAAGCTGTCGTTCAAAATCAGCAAGAACCGGGTAACTTTCTCCCTCTCTTTAATCTGTCTGTATTGCTCGAGCGTTGCTTCGGGTCCTTTCAATTCTTCCTCAGCTGCCTCGAGCTCATTCCAAAGGGCCGAGAGTCGGTTGAAGCAAGCGGTAACCGAGAGGTTCCCTTGCTTCAAGTCCGACAAAGCTTGAGTGAGCGAGAAAAGCTTTGCTCTGTCCAATTTCCCGTACATTTCTCTAATATTCTCCCACATTTGCTTTGAATCCTCTGTTGGTGGGAGCCCGGCGGTGATATCGGGGGCTATACAGTTTCCGATCCAAGTGCGCACGAGTTGATTGCATTTGCGCCAACATCGTCGCATGCGGTCGTCGTCGGGGTAAGGCACGGTTCCATCAAGAAATCCTTCTTTGTCCTTGGTTACGAGAGCCCGTCGAAAATCCCGAGCCCATGCATTGTAGTTGTCAGGACCTGTAAGCTGCAAATTTATGATTCGGAGCTCCGGTCCGTCGGCCGGCGACGTGTAGAGAGCGTCACCAGGTTCTGGACGGTGACCGGCGGCAAGAATAGGGTACGGGTAGATGCCGGGTTGTAATCCCGGGTAGGGATTCATCCCTTGACCCGTCGGACCCAAGTCGGGTCTGTGATCCGGAGGTGCCCAGCTCGATCCATCAGCCGAAGGGCCGAAATTTGTGCCTTCTGCGGGTGGGCCATGAGAGGCCCACTGTTGTTGGTTGGGTCCAACGACCCATGGGCTCTGGATTGGGATCCAGTGCATCGGTGGCCATTGGGTTGGGCCTGAAGGCTGAGGCGGCGTGGGCAACGGAGCGGAAGAATGCTGCTCAGAATCGTTCGTTTGGTTGATCTGGTTTGAGACCTGATTTTGAGTAGAGTTCTGGAATGATTCCTCCATGGTGGGTGGAATCGTCTCTTGGTCTTTGTCACTGCTGGTTGGTCTGTTTTGGTTCTTGGGCATGGTGTTTGTTTGAAAGATGAATTCCTAACCGGCGTGTCAATTTGTTTTGCAGGTAGGATTTGCAAAAAAATTGAAAAACTACCGAAGGCAATTCAGAAAAAAATTTGCGGAAGCTAGATCAGAACGCTTCGCTCTGATACCATGACAAGAAATGTCGAATGAAGAATTGTAGTGTATTGTATGTTTTTGTACATGTACATGTCTACATTTATAGAGCAAAGGAAAATCAAATAAAATCATTAGGATTACAATTCCTATTATATCTTCTGATTATTTGAAGATATCCTATGACCAAATCAATCTAATCCATGATTTACTCCTTCATGATGCTCCAAATCTTGTCACCACAACTCGAGAGACAAAATCAGAAGCATGGAGGGACCCATTCTTCGAGCTCAGAGGAGGAAGAGGAGGCCTTGCAATGAATATGAGACCATCAGTATAGGATTTGAGACACGGTGAAGATAAAGACAAGGTCGGCGAGACACGTCGGTTGAATCCACATTCTTGTAGAACCTTGAGGATATCTTGAAGATCATGGCACAGCCGATGGATGAGATACGCACCAAACAAACCCATCTTCAGCAACCACGGAAAGCTTCACATGACATCTTTCAGCTTGCCTTGTTTTAAGAATCACCTTGAACTAGAATACCAGTCACTTAATTCTTGATTTTTTTGTGAAAAAAAAAGAAAAGGACAGACACTAGCATGAATTGTAAGTTCTTAGGTTTTTTTTGGCATTTATAAAGATTCCTGCAAGATCATTCTCACTTCGGGAAGATTTTTCACCCAAATTACGCGTGCCCTTATCGATGACCTCGATATGCTCACTCTTCAATTTTACTGGTAATTTCAATAGATAGGGTTAGGTTTTCTACTTGGCCCAAATTTAGCCCCAATTTGTCAATTTGGGAGAAAAACTAGGGCTAAAGATCTCTTTTGCTTATTGAAATACTCTAGCGAGTCAAGTTATCCGATTTATAACAAATTAATGCCACGTTGGATTTCCGATCTTTTTTACCAAAGTGATTGTAAAAAAATTTTGATACCAAAATAAAAATCATATGAAAATTATGGCATCTTTTTATGTCATTTTTCCATCTTATAGTGAACAAATGTTTTATGAAAATGACATGAGTCATCAATTCATGAATTTTTTAAGATAGAGATATGATTGTAACCAAAAAAAAAAACCCTCCGAAAAATTGAATGCCACCACTATGAGTAAATGTAAAGCCTCTTGCTGAAATATTATATTTGGAAGATCGAATTTATTGTTTGACAGTTTTTTACTTTGATTATACCCCCCGATAAAACATTTGTTTTACTAGACAAGACGTCCAAAAGTCTCTTTGAAGAATTTTTTTTTTAAGACGACTTCTTTCCATTTTGAATGAAGTTGAGCTTCCTCCATGAAAGCTCTAAAACCACGAAGCAATGGGAGGGAGGGAGGGGGGCCACTCCCATCGCAGAATGAGCTGCGATAGTTTAAGTGGATAAAATATGGACCATCGAAAAATTACCATTCAGCTCTAAAGTCTCACCAGATTCCTCGACACAGTTACTACAAAAAAATACAAATTCCAAAATCAATATTGTAATTAAGCAAGCGTTTCTTTCATATACCAGTTTCCAATTTCCAATCATTCCGTCGAAAATCGATTTTACGGTATAGATGCTTATGGCCTCCCCCTCTATGCCCTGCAATAATGATTCCTCTAGCATTACCACCTTCCTCAAACTATTAATGATACAGAGAAGTATATCTATATATATCCCTTCAATTAAAATTTTGAAAAAATCATCTTATCTATACTCCTGAGGAGAGGTTTGGTTTCAAACCCGGTCGAACAGGAGAAGTACGCCATGCTAATATACGTTGATATAATATTAATATATATAAGGCATCATCCGGATAATTCAAATTGAAGCAATTGGATGTACGACTTGGGTCTATATACCGATCAATAGAAATACTACAACACTCCCTCTTGCATGGCGACATGGGGGCAAAAAAGGGAAAGAGGGGCATGGGGTTTCTCTCACTTTTGACATAGAGGGCCTCGATGGGAGGCCCGTTGATTTCTTTTTAAGAAGGTTATTAAATGCCATTTTTTCCATCCTTTAAATAAGAATACAATTGCTAGTAGAGAGACTATGAAATGTTTAAAATAAATGGATTAATTTCAAGAATTGAAAACGTTGCGACTCAAGAATTATCCAAATTATAGAAAAAAATAAAAAATAAAATCCATTTTATAACTCCACCTTTACTTACTTTCAGATCAAGAAATTAATTTATTCACATCGTTTCACTCTCAAACCTTTTGATAGGGAATATTCTTGGAAGCTTGACACTTAAATGCTCTAATTCTATACAGCTCGAGATGCCTTCTCCTTATTGAAAGAATTGCTTTTGCAGCATTCCTTACAAAGTGGGCTGCCATCCAGAGTCTAGACTAGACGCCATCACCTAAATCTCAATTGGAGAAGCTCCCTATCTAGCAACTCCTGTTATCTTTTTAATTATTTCTCTCCATGAAGAGTTATAATATTTGTGGATTTTCTAATTGCCATCGAGTGTGTGGCTTAGAAAAGCAAACTAGTGAACTTGCCCTTGCCCTTGCCACGCATGGGCTTTATATTTCAAAGTTTATTGCAAATCCATGTTTACTAAAAAAATCTTTCTATGCCCTCGAAAAATATAGTATTTTTTTTAGAACTAACTTTGGCAATGACCATGAAATTTAATAGATACAAATATATATCGTGCTAAAACTATATAAATCAACTTGACAGATCGTTAAAGATTTTTGGGTTTATTTTTCTTATATATAAGTTTGCCATATTCCCTTATGAACCATCCTACATATCATGTTCCACTAAAATTGAATTGATCGTGGACCCTATTTTCTTATTTAATTGACACATTGATTGGTCGTTTTCTTTAAGGCACCCGTCATTTTAAGTAGCATTTATACCAAACTTGAAAAAAAATTTACATCTTATTTTAGATGGAATTAAAGTAATCTAATTCATTATGTCATAATATTGATTCAAATTCGCAATAATAGATATTTTTTTTTATCACATAACAAAGAGTACGTGGTATCGTTGATTTTATAGCTATTATAGAGATTCTTCTATTTTGATATATTGTTTTGGATAGTCTCAGTTTATTCTTTGTATGTTTATTGCCGGGTCAAAGTCCTTTTTTTTTTTAAATAAACAATGAGTCTTTGAGAAGATTGTGAAAAGGAGAAAAGAGAAGAATCTGAGTTGCACGGTATGAAGTCATTTGCACTGCACTTGATTTGTGCTTTTCTTTGCTTGTTGAACTTCGTATTCTCGTGGGCGGCTTCTGTGCGTAGCTTTTCTCTCCAACTTATATTCCAGCTTAAAGCTGATGAGGTCTGCAAACACCCCGGGCTTAATTCTGAACCAACTTAGCCGTGGTGACAGTGTTGGCGGTGGTGATGGCGATGGAGAGCGAGTCTGGATCTTTGGAATACACGCCTACATGGATAGTTGCGGGCGTATGCTTCATCATTGTTTTTCTCTCTCTTTGCGCTGAACGAGGCCTTCACCACCTTGGCAAGGTCAGTTATACGCAGTACCTATTTCTGATAATTTCGTGATTCTAGTGCAATTGTATTTGATCTTCTAAAATCGAAACGGATGATGCTGCAGGTCTTACGGGACAGGAAGCAAGAAGCCTTGTATGAGGCCCTACAAAAATTAAAAGAAGGTCCATTCATTTTCAACCATTGATTCAAATTGCCTACCGTGCTCTGCATCCCTAGTCTCTGCCACATTCTTCCTGGTCATCAAGGAAAAAAAACATAAAAGATTTGACATCCTTGTGAATATCAAAATGTCATATAGCTAGTAAATCATCAACATAGACCTGACACGCACTATTTTTCACATTCTTGTCCAGAATTGATGCTCTTAGGGTTCATCTCTTTTCTGTTAACTGTCTTCCAACGCATACTAAATCGAATATGCATCTCTACGCACTTGGCCTCATTCATGCACCCATGCAAGAAGCAACCTTCGGAGAACGCCACTCATGGAGAACTTCTACTAACAAGAAACTACAGGAGAGGACTTTTATCAACGGATGCTAGCGTGGAGATCTGTGCACGTAAGGTATGCTGTCACGGAAAATGGATGGCTTCTCTTTAATATGTAAAACATCTCCATTGATATTTCTAGCGAGCACCTCAGTTGGAAAATGTTTAATTGCCGTGCGGCAAATACTGATATCGTCTATGCCTCAAAATGTGTACAGGGGCAGGTTCCACTGTTGTCGACAGAGGCGTTGCATCAACTTCACATATTCATCTTTGTATTGGCAGTTGTTCATGTCATCTTTTGTGTGACTACTCTGATTCTTGGCGGCGGAAGGGTAATTCTCATTTTCACAACTATAATGTCAGCTCTCCGATGCTTCCGCAACAGTTTCCTTGCATCACAGCCATCCCTTCCCTTCTTGTCTTATGCAGATACGTCAGTGGAAAAATTGGGAAAACTCACTTTCGAGAGACCCTTCCAAGAGCGGAAAAGGTATTCTATAGCCTTCCATACGCGCCAAGGCATCGAAGTGGTTAGAAGTTGCAATTACATCCCATATGTATGTCTGTGTGAACACGGGCCCACCACGAGTCACCTGGACATGCACGAATAGTTGAAGTGACACGTTTTCATTGAAGCAATTCATTTTTTTTTTCTGGGTCTGGCATAACCACTTATATATGCCGATGAGCTCTTTACAAGAAGCTACAAACCAGATGTTGCTCAATCTTTCGCTAACTTTGAGTAATTTATGAGTGACGATAGAATATGAATCCACTTGCTACTACTCGAAGAGACTGTTCGTAAATGGTTTCTCAGCATGTGTATAGATGATGCGTATGAGCAAGAATGCACACTAAACACGATGAAGCTAATTCTCTAGGCAAATGCATGCAGTACCTGTTGATACTGAGAAACATCATAGGATCTTCAGAGAACGTGCGAGTGGCTATTGGATGAAAGCAGCTATTGTGAGCTGGATGGTAAGTCTTGCTGTACTTATATGTTGATGTGCATAATGTTTATGGCATATGGCATAATTTATGAGCGGAAAGAGGCAATTGTAGGATCTAACACGGCATATTTCACTACTTGATTACCCTGATGCGCATTATGTTTGTGGCCCATGGCATAATTTACAAGCAGAAAGAGGCGATTGTAGGATGTAACACAGCATACACTTCATATTTCACTACTTGATTACCCTGATGCACATTATGTTTATGGCATACGGCATAATTTACAAGTGGAAAGAAGCGATTGTAGGATCTAACACAGCATACACTTCATATGTCGCTACTTGATTACCTCATTGTTGTTGCTGTGATGACATTTTCGCATTGCAGATTTCGTTTATGAAACAATTCTATGGCTCTATCACCAAGTCAGACTATATTGCTCTGCGACATGGATTTATGATGGTGAGAATACATAGGGGTTGATATCTATTTATGCCTGGATATTGGGTCAGTTTGGTCGATGATCATGCTCTATTATTTTGGATGTACACGTTTGCACGTATGCAGACCCATTTCGGTGAGAGTAATCATAATTTTTACGACCACATGGTGACAATCCTCGAAGAAGATTTTAAAAAGATAGTCGGCATAGGGTAATCCCTCTGACATTGTTTCACTCTGACTCCAATTTAACTTTGAAATTTCAATATCGCCGGCTGACTCACTGTTTACCTGGTGCAGCTGGTTCTTTTGGCTATTCGTCGTCGTCTTTTTGCTACTAAATGTTGAAGGTAATCTCCCAGCAAACCACCGCACTCTCTCACATATATACTTTTATTTCAACTGCGCCCAACGCTCTTGTTTTCCCAAATTCGTGCAGGATGGAACACATTCTTTTGGTTGTCGTTTCTACCACTAGTCGTAAGTGAATTGGCAATCTTTCCTAATCCCTGAGGTTTCAGTTTGAGGTTTGAAGTTGATGGCAGTGATTAGGCAAATATGAATGGTTGAATTGAACTGCAGCTTTTGCTCCTTGTTGGAGCTAAACTGGAGCATATAATAACTCGCTTAGCTCAGGAGGCGGAGCGTGGAGATCCAGTGAGGCCGTCTGATGAACACTTTTGGTTTGGTCGCCCCAAAATCGTTCTCTGGCTGATTCACTTCATTTTGTTTCAAAATTCTTTTGAGATTGCCTTTTTCTTCTGGATATGGGTAAATAAACAAGTCCTGCTCCCGTAAAATTTGTTGTTGATGATCATGAACAGTCTACTCAAAATAAACCTATGTTTCTTACTAGAGCACTTACGGACTCCACTCATGCATTATGGAAAAGATTGGTTTCATCATTACGAGACTCATAATGGGGTAAAAAATGCAGAAGCTGATGGCTCCTCCTTTCCCTTGGATGATTTCTTTTCCCAACTCCGAACATCGTAATCTACTGGCATTGCTTTTTCAGGGTTATTGTTGAGGTCCTCTGCAGCTACAGTACCCTGCCTCTGTACGCTCTAGTCTCTCAGGTCAGCAATTTGTATGATTATCGCAACATGCTGCTTTGACACTAGAAATGCATCAGCTAGGTATCTCCAATATCTAAAGCCGTGTGAGGCTCTGTGTAAAGCTGACAAGCTACTTTTCTGCCTGTGTGAATTAGATGGGGAGCAAGTACAAGTTAAGTGAAGCTGTCGAGGCCCCCCTAAAGAATTGGATGCATCGTGAAAGGCGGAAAGGCCAAGCTGATTTTGGAGGAGCAACTGCTTCACATTCGCAAAGAATGGCCGCGCAATCATTGGAAACCTTTCATGTGCCCGAGCAAGCACAGGCTATTGTTGATGAAGCTACTCCAGTGATTGAAGTCAAGAATGGTCTCTGATATCTCTCGGGTACCAGACTCGAAATTACAATTATTACTCTTAACATCATGGACATGATGAGGGCTTCATGCACTAATTTTTGGGGTATGTGTATGCCTATATCACATATTAATGTGAACTACGACGTTCTAGGCCCAAAAAATAAAAAGGTTCAGCAATAGGCATGGCTGTTTGGTGGGAGTGCTCATTTGGGATTTATTTGCTCTACCAGTATATTGGAGGGAGCCAAGCGATTCAAAGAATAAAATGAGTGAACGTCAACTCAAGGCGTCGGAGCCACCCTCCATATATGGCTGAATCAAGCACCACTTTTAGAATCACCACACTCTCCATAAAATTATCGACTACAAAAACAAAAAATAAATGTATTAAAAGTCTTACAACCGTCAAAAAGTGCAATTGAATCCTAAAATTTACAAAAAGTATAACCAAATCATAAAACTTGTCAAATTGATTCAATTAAGTTTTTCTATTAATTTCACCCAATTTGACAATCGAAAAATGCCAATATAGCTTTTTATAATATTTTCTCTTTCTTACTTGACAATAACGTGACAAAACCATGAAATATAGGCTAAAACGATGCCATTTTAAATCTAAATCTTATTTAAATTAAATTTAAAGAAAAAGGGACAATTGAAACCCTCCCACATGGCCAGGGGGCCAAGATGGAGCAAGGGTCACCATTGGTAGTTGACCCTCGCTAGTGGCGGCCCTAGGCCAAAAGTGAGTGAGGGTGGCAACCCTCACTTGCGGTTGGTGAGGGTCAGTGGCCCTAGCAATCCCCAACAACCATTCCCTCTCCCCCGGCGATGGTGAGGGGGATGGGGCAGCAACAAGGGCTGCAAAGCCCTAATTGCCCGGTTTCAATTGTCCCTTTTTTTAACTTTAGTTTAAATAAAATATGTATAAAAATCATATTTGGACCAAAACAACTCATTTTAATCACGTCATTGTTGATTAGGAAAAAGAAAATTAATAAAAAAAGTCATGTCAGCCAAGTTAGAAAAAGTTAATAGAATGACTTGATTGTATTTTTTATAAATTTTAGGATTTAATTGTATTTTCGTGATGATACTTATATGACAAGTTTTAGAATTTTTAGTTAGAGAAAAAGTTAGGAGAGAGCAGCGCAAGGGAAGGGATGAAGGTGAAGGCAGATGCGGTGATGGAAGTTCACCGCCACCATGGACCAGTAAGGTTCAGTGACCTTTGTTGGTTTGTATGCCAATTGTAAATCGTAAAGGGCCACCCTCCTAGTGGCAAATCTTGAAGGGGTTGTGACCGCACCTCAGATCCTCGACCTCACTGCTGATGTCCCCCTGCCCATTCCATTTTGACTGAATTTCGGGAAAGAGATGTGATTGTGATTGACCCACCCGGAGATCTTAAGAATTATGCTCGTTGAACCTCAGAGTCTAAACTAGAGTATATGCGAGTACAAGAAATTAATAAATCTAACCTACATAAGTGTTGATGATTGTCAGTCCCTAACAATGATTCAACACAACTTTTATATAGTCTATTACAAAGTATAACAGCTCATAAGCAGTATATAAATAAATTATAAGTTGAAATCCCCATAATTTTAGGCTCCATAATCATCCTCCATGATCATTTGTTGTCCTCATCCGTGAGCAGTTCCAACTCTTCAATTGCCATTGGGTTATCTTCCCTTTGGTATCTTTAGTTTCTAGATCCTTATCTAAATCCCATTATACTAATTGTCGACAATCGCCATTGTATGTCGATAGCTCTATTGTGGTCGTCAATAATGATGGTTGTCGACAAATCTCTTTACTACCAACGAACAATTCATGAATAATATTGCTCAACATCGAACTCCACAACGTCATCTTGTCAATTATAAAAGTTTAGTCATTTCATATTACTCATTTTTTTTAAAAATGGATAAGTATATTAGAAGTCTTAAAACTTATCACAAAAGTGCGATTGAGTTCTAAATTTTTTAAAAAATTATAATTAACAGAAGGACTTGATTGAATTAATTCGATAATTTTTATGACTTGGTTGTATTTTTTGAAAATTTTAGCACTTGATTGCGCTTTTATGATAAGTTTTATGATTTTTATTGTACTTATCCAAAGGAAACATTTAAAAACATGCAAATGATTACCTTCCGCAATGTGGCATCGCATTCAATGATTTGGAAAACATGCGAAAGGCTTTCTTCCTAGTTTTTTGCCACATTGTTGTGGTTAGTTCAATGAGCCAGTTATAACACAGACTGCATAAGACAAGAAATGTTGAACCATGATATTGTATGCCTGCACTTGCTGAAGTTTCCCATAATAATCTTTTATTGACTCTCTCGGAAAGGTCTCCAATCAATGGAGCGGGTGACGAAGAAAAAAAAAGTGCAACCGATGCACACCATGACTCTTGCTCAATCTCATCAATGGGGAAAAAAGATAAAATAATATAAAGGAGGAAAAAAGTTTGAAAAGTTGTATTTAAGGTGACACTGGGGCAAATTGGAAGTGGGAACCAATTAGACGGGCACTTGTATCCACATGTTTGGTGGATATAAATGATATTTTCTTAAAAATAATTATTTATATCGTTTAAAATAGTTAGACAATAAATTTTTTTATTATCTATAGCAATTTACATCCAAATTTTTTCGTGCACTATAAAAATATTTCTAATTTATTTAGTTTTGTAGGTGATAAATTACTTCTATGGAAATATTTTTCAAATTATTCATTTCACACGAAATAAAAAAAAAAATTCAATGATCACATAGTATCGTGTCATATGCTGATGTAGCATGCATTTTTAATTGAAATCCAATCACAAATTGACACATGGTGATGATGTGGATAAAGATGTCGACAACGCTAGGCTACCTAGTGGCTAACCAAAATTGACCAGATGACTATGTAACACGGTACTTGATCATCTTTTTTCTTGACAACGTAATAATCTCAATGGGATATTGGAGGGGGCCAAAAATACATCTTCCGGATGTTGACTAAGTTCAAGATTGCGTTGGCTTTGAAAGTGCATGATATTTGTCCGATCGCTACTTTCACATCATTAACATTAATCTCCTATCTCGTCGCAAAAAGAAGTGAATTATATATATCGGAGTAGACTTCTTATTAGAATTTTCTAGATAATATGTTACATATAGATATGGTCATAGTATGTTGTTTAATCTGCTTTGCATTAGTAATATTTAAGAATAAAATGGTCATCGAAATATAATTTAGATTCATTTGTCGATGTTTTCTCTTACACCCCAAAATTTTCTCATTTCATCTCATTTTTCTGTTTCTCTCTGGAGTCATTATCCAAATCACTTCCGTCCTTCTCAAATCGAATGATTGTGAAAGTAAAGTGTGTGTGTTTTTGATAGTTAAATTACACCTCCCCCTCTCCTTAAAAATACATAAGAATAAACAAATAAAAAAGCATTTGCATTTGCATCTGCATTTGCACGAACAGGGGTTTGCTCATATTTATCCATGTATATATATATATCATCGGAGAGCGAGGGAGCGAGGGAGAGGCAGCAGCAGAATCAGAGAGAGAGAGAGAGAGAGAGAGAGAGAGAGAGAGTAGTAGGAATGGCGAAACCGCTGGGACCGACGGGAGAATTCTTCAGGAGGAGGGACGAGTGGCGGAAGCACCCGATGCTGAGCAATCAGCTCCGCCACGCCACTCCTGGCCTCGGCATCGCCCTCGTCGCTTTTGGCATGTACCTCGTCGGCGAGCAAGTCTACGACAAGCTCTACAAGCCCCATCCCCCCTCCTCCTCCTCCTCTCACTGAGACATCCATTACCCACCCACAGGTTCGTCCCTTTCCCTCTCGGATCCCCCCTATTCCCTCTTTTCTCTCCGTCTTCTAGGGTTTTGCTTATTCCGATAGATCTAATTCCACCTAATCAATCGCCCCCGTCTCTACTGCTCCCCTGCGATGCCTCGTAGTTGAGAATTACGGTCTCTCCTCTGATCAATTCCAATTGCGTTTTCGATGTGTACTTGGGGTTCCTTCGCCGATGATAACTAAAGGATTTCCCTTTATGCTTCTTCATACGAAAAACGAAATTACCCTCTTCTTCACTATCTCTGAATAAAGATCCATTCGGTGCAGAGCATGATGTTAATATTGGGCAGTGAAGCTAGACTGGTTGGGCAAAACTGCTTTTATGTGATTCTTGAACATCTGTCTTCCCTCCTATTTTTTAGCGATTTCTTGTCACTTGGGCTTCCAAAGTTGTCCCTTTCTCGTTGCAATGGTTTTCGCTTCTGCAATAGTCCCTGGCTAGGATTCCAAATAATGAACGTGCCTTTAGTTGTCGAAACTTAGTGATTCTGTGCCGTGTTGTTGGATTTTTTCATCGCCAGTGGAGTCAAACATTGAGCTAAATTTATCCAGACATCCTCTAGTCCACCAAATAATTGACCCAGAACCCCTACTTGAGGTTTCCTTTCTGTAGCAAACGTCCTAATTAGGTTCTTGATTTAGTCTTATGTGTAGTTCAAAAGATTCAAACACTAATGCTTGGGGCAAAATTGAGCTTTGATTGCAAATATGTGCACTATATACCAATGCTTGTTTGTGCATGTGCTTTCTTGTGTGTCTTCTCCTTTTTCTCGCTTATTTAGTGCATATTTTTTTCAATTTTGGTTGAGTAACTTAGTAAATTGCAATGCCGATCCAATTTGTAACTTGCAAAACCCTAGCTTCCTTTCAGTCCCTCTTCCAGTATGATTGCCTAAGTTATGAACACTCGCCTTTACATAGAAAGGTATCCATGTCTTAACGTATAAACCTTTAGCTGATGGTACAATACTTGTTCATGGTAAAATTTTGTTATAGAACCATGGTTGTGCTAACCCAAAAACAAGTATTTACAAGAGAGTGATCCTTATAGCTCTAGCACACCGTGTAGATCTAAGGAAGACTGATGTCTAGACTTTAAGGTAAAAAACCAAGTGTCCTTTATTTTGACCCATGATAGAATTACTCCACTAGCGTGGTCATCCTAGGATGATTGAGATCTAGAGTAAGGTGAGCCTTTTTTTGTTCATTTTAGTTGCTGACGAAACTATGTTATTTTGCACAAAGAAAAGGGCTTGTATGTTTTTTGGAAAAAAGCTAAAGTGAAAATGTTTTCTCATTTTCTGGTGTCTAGCCTGTTTTAGAAAATTGACCAATTTTTTACTGTTTCCAAGCTGTGGAGTTGCATTGTATAGTTTTGGAACAGCATTTTCTTTTTATTATGTAATTTTTTTCTAGAAACTTCATGCTCATTGATATTGCTTGATTATCTTATTGGTTGCAAACTGTCTCCTACTAACTCCTTATTTAATCATCTTTTGGGATGGCTGCCAAGTGAGTAAGCCCGCAATTAATGACATCAGCCATCATGTCCATCTAATAGTCATGTCTGCTGCCCTTCCCACTGCCTGCTTGTGTTCCCATCTGCCACCACCCCTACTGACCACCCTATTGGCATCAACATGGTAGTTGGGATCACCCACTTAATCAAAGGCCCGGCATTACTCTGAATTCAACAATTTTTCTGTGGTCTGTGTCTACCAGTTGCTTTAAGTCACAATTGTTCGATGACTACTCTTAAAATTTTGAAGAGTTGAAAATTTCTGAAATGATATTTTCATTTTTCATAGTACATATAATACTTCTGTTGAAACCTTTTTGGAATGACATTTTTTTTTTCTTTAAAATGTGGAAAGTGGTTTACTTGGAAAGGGACATTAGTTCATGGTGAGACCAGTCGTTTTGGTGGCCACTGTTTGTTAGTTTTATTATTATGTCACCAAAGGGATTGTGAAGGAGCAAAACATGGTGCACTGTTTATGAAATTGCTTGTCCACAGTTTATAGTGAAATTATTCCACTTAATGTGTTGTGTATCCCTTTCATCTTATTTGATATTTGACACCAGACCCTCCTTATTTGCTGTCTTGATTTTTGAGTTATGTATTGGAAGCTCACAAAGTAGTTTCCTGGAAATCCATGGGCGCAGAAGTTTTTGAGTTCTATCTGGCTGAATTGTTGTTTACCATGCTGTTTGTTCTTCCGAGGAAATTTAAAGCTCTAAGTAATTGGAACCTAGGGACTTTTCTGACATATTAGGATTTTTCTTAGTTTGACTCTGCGGAAACCTGGTAAGCTTTGTTATAAGTTTTTGCTTCTTCATCTTCATATGATGTTATGATTCGATTCAGATCTAGTTTATGTATGACACATCTGTGGTTGATGGGATTTGTAATAATTTGGCCTTCCATTCAAGCAGGTTGATTTCATATTTTTAGGGGGGTGTTATGTGAGTAATGACACAAGACATATAACACGAGTAGAACTGATTACCTATATCTTGTCAAAGCTTGTGTATGTGGCTGAATCAATATAGAGTTTAATTTGTTCCTATTAAGTTTAGAATCCTGTATTAAGTTGTTCAGGTGCACCTGCTTCTTTGGGGTAAGAAACGGGAAGAGAAAATTCCCTGGGCCAAATTCTAGTAAACAGGAGCGACTGTATAATTCTCCTTCTTATATTATCTGATGTCATCTTGTTATTAGTTTATCTTTCAATGAACAAAGCAGAATTTTAATCTGATGGACAATTGATCTTTTGCAGATGAGGGTTCATTTGGAGGACGAGAAGCTTGGTTTTCAGAATATGTGGTGTCTTCTTCCTGGTTTTCTGTCAAATAAAAGCTCGGATAAACGAGAAACTCCAGGGCCTTCCTTTTTTCCCTGTGACGCGTTGGTAGATTCTGTGACAATCAAGTTATTTTTCCCTGTGACGCGTTCTCGATCAATTACCATCTGCGTTTTGCTTCTGATGAAACAATTGGTCGAGTTCATTTCTCTATGACGGTACTGCGTGACAACTTTTGAGTTGATGGCACATATAAATAGGCAGTACTTATTTCACCAAACTCTCCTGTCTATATGTTGGATTCGACTAAAACTCGATAGTTCTCATTGGACTGACGCATGCACGGTATAGTTATAATTTGCCAGTCTGAGTAAGACCGAAAATGAAGTCAGTTTAATTTTTGTTATATTGCTCTTTTAGGGTGCACATGACAAAATTTATGTTTCTTTATTTCTCTTTTTTTTTTTTATTTTCGGAAACAAGTTTGAAATAGAAATTTATTTTGTATCGTAATTTCATTTTTTATTTATTTCATTTTTTTTTATTTTAAAATATAAATACAAAAAAAGTGAGAAATAAAAATTCTCTCTTTGTTCGCTTTTGTCACTGCCCATTGCTTGTCCGTCTCCTTGCCATCAGTCACTCATCACCATTAGCGATTGCTTGTCATTGCCTGTCATCGCAACCCAGCCCCCGTCGCTAATGATTGGCCGTCGCCCCTTTGCCGTAGCCTTTGCTATCGGTTGCCTCTTGTCGTTGCACCAAAATAAGAAATTTTATATTACTGTTAAATGAATTTTTATTTTAACAAGAGAAAGTTTATATCGTTATAAAAAGTCTATTTTATTTCAAAAACTCGTTTGGAGAATAAAAATAAAAAATTAATTTCTATTTAGGAATTGATTTCTAAAATAAAAATTTTATCATGTGCAACCTTAGAAATGATGTGGCATATAAGCAATATGCCAAAGTGGAATTTCCGCTGCAAATGACTTGTAATTTACAATTCATTTTCTTGCTTGGCTGAAACATACTTAAATTTTTAGCTTGAGCTATCGAAACTCCTACCTAATTACATCATTATTACTTTGGAAACAGATTCGTTTGCACTGATGATAGACTTGGTCCATGATGTTTATATTAGTTTCCTTGTTTAGATTATATTAGTAAGAGGGCCATCATTTACTGTTAGCATAGCTTTGAATATTATTGTGATTTCCAATCATTGTCTGAGTTAATTTTTATTGGCGTATAATTCTGACTAAAGATGCATATAAGATTGGTCCTATTTCTATCAAGAGAGGGGACAATCACGAGATCACCGCCACGTCACGAACTGTTTTAAAAGCTTAAGCCGTTAGATAATTACGTGATTTAATATTTAATTAAGTTAACACTCTTCCTCACATTTAGTCTGATCTTTTTTTGCATATTACTAAGTGTGGAAATTTAATTAGGAAAGTAAATGGGACTCGAAAAGATTCGAATTCAAATTTTTAATTCTGATACCACATAAGATTTTGACAAAATTAAATTCAATTATTTTAAAAATTTAAATTGTTAGATAAAATTGTGATTTAACATGATCTGAACTCCGAATCAATGACGGTTAAAATCCATATCTATCTAGTGAGGCTTTGTTTTTTCTATTTAGTTTCAGACTTCTTGTCTTCGACAATTCCAGTAGGCCATGAGCAAGAAGCCTATGTTCAGGTTGAGGGTGAAGTGAGGTAGTTGCCAATTTCGGAATATCTGCAGCCAGTCCTTCTCTTTGGAAAAAACATAAAGGAGGATGAAAAGGGGCGACTCCTCTAGGCATTACGGTATATTGGTTTCATACCCACAAAAGAAATATTCAAGTTTGTATGCCACTGCTCGCACTGATCAATCCTGATTGTTTATACAATTTATTATGGTAATTAGTCAATCCCAAAGGATATGTTGAAAAAAGAAAATTCGAAAAATATATATTAACGTAATGTTTATGAAAAAATTGAAATTCATCATTAAATTCCCATTCCCAACAGCACCACATCGTGGGTGGGTCAATGATGTGGTAACATCTAGTATTTGGTTGGAATGCATTTCAAATGAGAAGTACGGTTAAATTGTTAACCATCAAAAGCACGAAGCCTCACAAATGCACAAAAGGCATGTTTGCCCAAAAAGGAGAAAAATAAAATAAAATCCAAGAATTGCCGAAAAGCCTGTCCAATACAATGAAGGATAATGGTGCCATTCATTATTTTGACATTCCATCTTCACAAGTAATTTACTTCTAGTCATATGCCATTTACATGTCAGTGAATGACTATTCGAATTTGTTAACTACTCAAATGCTTGAGTTTTTACTATAAAAAAATATTTAATATTTCACAAACACACGTAAATTTCAACCTAATAGTAATTTCTTTCATAAATTGTAGATGGTGTTTTTAAAACATCATGTCATCGAGTTTTCACCATCTGTCATCTTTTCGAAATACCTTTGATTGAGTCCATTATTGTCAAAATAGATTCGTAATGCTTTGCATTTTCAAAATATTAATCTCATTTACTTATTTCTTATCAAAATTTTTGAAGAAAATATCTTTTTAGTCAGAAATCTTTCTCCATCCACCCTTGCATTTCTTAATCCACGGATTTAGAGAATGGAAATTGACACAATTAGCAAGGTGTATATGATAGTTTTGTATTGAAATAATTATTTAAATTTTAAATTCAAATTATTGTTTAACATGGAATTTCAAAATATTTCAATTTTTCAAAATTATGTGATATTTCTAAAACATGGAGATTATTTGATAAAGAAAAAATAATAATGGCTAATTTTTAATTTTCATTAATTATATATTTCAACAGGAGAGTAATAGCGAAATATGGAAAAAGTGAGAAAAAGAAAGTTGTACGTTTTCGTTAAATATATAATAGAATCCGACGCGACGTTTGTGAGTTTAGTCGGCGGCGGAGAGCAGTGAGCAGCAGCAGCAGCAGCAGCAGCACGGCGAGGTGTTCCCTGCTGATCCAAAAGCGTCCGCCATCGTCAATCGAAGGAGATGGTCGGAGAAGCCGACGAGAAAGAGACGGCCGAGGAAGCCCCAGATTCAGCTATGCCTTCACCTCCAGACGAACCCCTGGGTGTCCCTGCCGATTCTTCTCCTTCCCACTCCGATTCTGGCTCCGACTCCGACTCCGACTCCGACTCCGACTCCGAGGCTCAGGACAAGCTCCAGATTGAAGCCCTAGAGTCCGAGCTCTACAACAATCCTTCCAACTACGACGCACACCTTCAGGTGCACCCCCCTCCCCTTTGCTCCCTTTATTTATGATTTCTCCAAGTGTGGTTTCGCTTGTCTTTTGATTGGCACGACGCTCATTCCGCTTTTGATTTTGTCGACACTGAAGCGATCGTTTTTGGCCCTTTTTCCATCTCTTCTCTCTCTTTTCAGTACATCAGGCTTGTGAGGAAGACGGGCGACCTTAACAAGCTGAGACAGGCTAGGGAAGCCATGAGTGCTCTTTTTCCCCTGACCCCTACCATGTGGCAGGAATGGGCTCGAGATGAAGCTTCTCTCATGGTCGGGTACGTCCATCTTCCTAAACCAATTTTCAATGTTAGCTTCTCTCATGGTCGGGTACCTGTATTGTCTTGTCTTGGCAGTTCGTTGCCATCTTATACTTGAATATTAGCTTGCTTCGCTCTCTTGTTCATATCTTAGTAGCCGAGCCATTGCTTTTGTGTGCTTCCTTGTCCCATATCACGTCCTGTCTTAATTATGGTCCTTGATGGTCTTCAATCCTCGCTTTTGGTTTTTTCACGCTCTCTTACTACCCTTTTATTTCACAGGGTTGATGGCTATGCTGTGATTGAGAAGCTTTATGATCGTGGGGTGTCCGATTATCTGGTGGGCTCTAATTCTTGCCACCGTTCTTTGTCATCCTTTTCCCCCCGTTTTACAAAATCGGGGATGAGAAATTAATAGCCGGTTGAACCTAGGGTTAGCTTCATTCGCAACGTATGCACTATTTATATCTATTGCATGCCAAATGCTGCACTTTTTCCTTATTAGGTGAAGGCAGCAGGAAAAATTCCTTAACGGAGTTACGAGAGATTCATGGAGATTTTAAATGCACTGTAGTTTCTGTAACATCTCATAGTCTATACCTGAAAGCTCTTGACAACTCTATCGTTAGATGATCAAGGCCCTCTGAGTCTTTTTGGTGGAAACAAGGATAACATATGTGATGTCCCTGTGGCCATAATCCGATATAGGAATTACTCGAAGTTGAAGTGCCTATTACGATGCTAGTAACTTTGTGCACTGCATTTGACTGGGGAAAAAGTTGGAACTTTTACTGTCCATGTATGACTTACAAACAATATTGCCTTGTGACCGAGCAACTAACATTTCTTCTTTCATGTTTCAGTCTGTTCCTCTTTGGTATGACTACATAAACTTTGTGCAAGAAAATGATCCTTCAGTGTGTGAATGCTCGGTTGCTGGAGTCTCAACAGCTAGAAATTTGTTTGAGCGTGCTCTTACTGCAGCTGGGCTTCATGTAACTGAAGGCAATAAAATCTGGGAGGCATACAGGGAATTTGAGCAAGCTATATATCAAACTATTGATGCATCTGATTCTGCGGTGAGAATACCATGCCCTTTCTTGGCCCATGGCTTCGATGGTTTTACTTCTGGTTCTCTTTTTCATGAACTGAATCTTTAGGTCTATTTGAGAGAAGAAGAGTGTTAATGCATCTCTTTATGGGGAGGGGGCCCTTTCTCTCTTTTCAATTGCGTAGGAGCAATGTACTTACCTAGATCATGATATAGGAATGCTATGAAATGGGTTGTGCTACTTGTTATGAAAGTGGTATATTACGGATAGAGTAGTTGGTTCCTGAGGTGGGTTCACTGTATGCACCAAAGTGTTACTTTAGGTCATTCACTATGTCATACAAGAAATTCACTCCTATGAGTTAAGAGAAGTCAATTGTTGTGTCCAGGTCTCTTCATGTTTCTGTAAAACTCCAAATTAGGTTGTAGAATGTAGAAGAGCTTATTCACAATCTAGGTGTGTGAAATCCTTAGGGTTTCTGCTGGTGGCTAATTTATTGAGTTACCTTGGTGTTGTGTCTCCAATTAGCAGCCGATGGATATGTATGAATGGGTGTACTTCCAAGGACCACATTAGTTGCAATTAGCAAGCTATTTGGTGTCTTAAAAGCTGTCCCAACGGTTTACCTGGTTGCTTTGCAATTCCCATGCAGAAAACTACACCATTGGGATATTCTAGAAATCTACTTTTCTGTTACTTCTCATGGTACTAAATGAGTGAATTGCGTTGATGTAGTGCTATACAGTTCTCATAGACGTGTTCCAAGTAATTTGATTGGTTGATTGTTGGGCAAATAACAAACTGTAGAATGATATGCAATAGTTTGCACCTTGCATGCCTTACAAATGAAACTGTGAATTCTTCTTGTTAAATGACTTAACCTGCCATGGTGTCTTCAAGTTCTCATGATGTGTTTAAGAGATATTTGTGGAGTTGGTTGTTGCACAAATCAACACGTAAGGGAATGGTGCTTACTAGTTTATTCCCTGTACTGCAGGCAAAATATAAGCAGGTCCAGCGAATTAGGAATATTTTTCACCGCCAATTGTCTATTCCTCTTGTCGACATGGAGAGTACTCTTCGAGTTTACAAGGCTTGGGAGGCCGAACAAGGGACTTCACAAGATGCTGAATCCTGTGATGTCACCAAGAGCTTTCCTCATGTTGCCTCTGCATATGAGAAGGCTCTTGATATGTATAATGCTCGTGTAAATTTTGAACAGCAGATATCAAGGCAGGATACGTCTGATGCTGAAAGACTTCAACAATATTTGGTATACAGCTTATTCAATAATATTCTCCTGGACCCATCATTAGCAGAAGTTGGAAACTTACTGTTTTATTTTCCTGATATTTGACTATTTACTTACTGGAAAGAAGCAGTTCACTATGGATTATGTCTTACAATGAGGTGTTTGATTTGTTTCAGATTTACCTGAAATTTGAACACTCTGTGGGAGATCCAGCACGAATACAAGTTCTTTATGAACGTGCTATCACTGACTCTCCTATATCAACTGATCTTTGGCTTGATTATACCCGCTACATGGACAAAACATTGAAGGTTCTGCTTTACGAACCTGTTGTTGATTGTTTTAGGGCAGGTTTTCGAGGGTAAATTTTTACAGTCATGGTTCATTTTTTAGGCTGGTGATGTAGTGAAGGGCATCCACTCAAGGGCCACAAACAATTGTCCTTGGCTTGGTGAGCTTTGGGTCAGATATTTACTTTGTTTGGAACGTGGTCGCTCTTCTGAGAGTGAGATTTGCTTGGTGCGTATTTGATCTTACTATAGAATTGGTCCTTCATCTTTTAAGCTGGTGGCTGATTTGAATGAGGTGCTCTTAATTTGCTTGGATCCTTTTGTTCTGGCTTTTTTAAAGCATAATCTTACATATCTACTTGCCCCAAAATTTAAAATATTATTTTAAGTATAATGATTACAAAAGGCATTTCTATATTTTGGAACGTTTAGGTTTTTTTGCTAAGTAAGAGTCATATTCTGAGAGCTGCTTAGATAAAATAAAAAAGTTGAAAGTAAAAGTCACACCAAACAGACATATCCTTGTGTTGTTCTCTAAACTTTGCAGTTTTGATGACGGCTATGCTAATAAGCAAATTGAGAAACTACCTTTAGCTCTAAAGTAAAATGGCTTCACTTATTAATCTGCTTAAATGATTGACAGTTTGCAAAGAATCTTTTGTGTGTAATAACTTGATTCTAGAAGCCGCTAATATGATGATGCTGTTTTCTTTTGACACTGCCATGTTTGCACTTATAGACACAACCAGTTGATGCGTGGATAGGAAGGCAAACTTTCACATATGCATTGCATTTGTTGTTGAGTGTGTGCAACCTTGTGTTTGCATGTAGTCAGCCTTGTGCGCAAGTTGTGCCTGCATGAGTGAACTGGTCCATGGTGCATGCTTATATTCTGTATAATTTTGGGGTGATTCTAACTTTGATTCCATGTGTTAAAGTAGATAAATGTGGTATATTGTGGTCTGCCTTAGAGAAATATTTTGGAATTTCTTTTTATATCCTCAGTACTATTGAAATTTAATCCCATGGTTTTGTTCCTATTCCATTTCCATAATATCCTCTTTAGTGAGATTGGCTGTATCTCGTCTTTTATTTGACTTTTCTTACTAATGCTGTTGCCAAAATGATGCTTTCTCGGTATGCCAGACTATGTAGAAGTATCTAAGATTGTATTGTTTTATTACTATGTATATTTTGAGAAATTCTTCATGAATGGAGTTTTCAACATATGACGCACTTCTGAAATTAAAAAAAAAAAAATGATTCAATTGAGTGATTATGCTTACTTCCACTTATCACTATAAGTATTTTTGTTTTCTTTCAGGTTTTTGAGAAGTCATTGCAATGTACCTTTTCAACCTTTGAAGAGGTACTGAACTACATTCGTACTTCTTGATGTTTTGTGTTTGCCATTTTTTCTTTTATATCTATGAAGTTTCATGTCAACATCATTTTTTATGTGTTTTTCAGTACCTGGACTTATTTCTCACTCGTGTAGATGGGTTAAGGCGAAGGATTTCTTTTGCTGGGGAACTAGAGGTTTCCTCAGATTATCAACATATAAGGGAAACCTTTCAGGTGACTGCAAAATTTTGAGTTTAGACTGTATTGTTTGAGTTATATCGTACTTCTGATGCATATGCCTTAGGCATGATATATTGTGTTGGTAGTAGAAGCTCCTCTCTGCGTTATTTTTTTTCCCTCCAGGTGTCCATATGTTCTTGGTTTTGTCTATAGCTGTAGGTTTGTTTTCTGCTTATAATTGTAAATATGTTTCCTAAAATTCGAGAAAGGTGGTAAGATTCTAGACCTATATTTTATTTTATTGAGTAAAATTAGCCAGCTAGTTATAGGAGAAGTGTGTGCTACACTGGGAAGGTACATGCTTCCCTCAAGAGAACTTGTTGACACTCTTCAACTTAGAAAGCAATATAAAAGTTCCCCAAGTAACCTAAATTTTGACTGAGTATAGATTAAATAGCATTGCTCAAGATATATTTGATTTACATGCTAAGCTAGCTTGAAATCAGATCAGTTATACTTTCCGCACTTTTCTTCAGGCATTGCTCACTAGAAGTGCTCTCCAATTTAGCTACTTAATAAAAGATAAAAGCAGCATTGTGGCTGCAAACTTCGTTTCAGTTTTAAAATCTTACCTTTCTACCTAAGGACTTAATTTTGGGCATAGTGGCACTTTGGCAGTTGCATCTTAGGGAAATTTGAAGGAGAATGAAGGGTCTAGTACTCCTAGAGGGTTTAATGGTTAGAGAGGTGCTTTTTTTTTCCCCCTTTTTAGCAGCCTTTAATTCTTGAATATGACACAGAGAGGCAATGAGTAAGCAATGCTTGATAATGCGACCTCTATGGACTCTTAACTATTCTTTCCTTTAATTTCAAGTATCCTTGTTTGGTCTACCTATGTTTCCATGTTCCTATTTTGACCGGCCTCTACTTGGTACACATGTAGCTTATTAACGCAAGCATGTATAATTTATCTTCTGCTAGCGCGCTTCAGATTATTTAGCACCTCACCTGAAGAATACAGATGGTTTACTACGTCTGTATGCTTATTGGGCTCGGCTGGAATCAAAGTTGACTAAAGATATGGTCTCCACCCGAGGAGTTTGGGAGAGCTTGTTGAAGATCAGGTTCCTCCTCATCACTTCTGACATGCATGCAGCATGCAGCATTCAGTATATGGTACTTTTAATATCTCGTTTTTGGTTTAACATGGCTATTAATGCAGTGGTTCAATGTTGGAAGCTTGGCAAAGTTATATAGCAATGGAGATTGAACTGGGACATATACGTGAGGCGAGATCAATCTATAAGAGATGCTACAGCAAAAGATTTCCTGGATCTGGATCTGAGGTAATCTCATCTTTATCATTTGATTTGGCCATCTTTTGTTTAGTAAGTAATTTGTCCATTTGGATATTTGTTGTTAATTTTCTTTCTGTTGATGTCAGTCCGTAGATTTACTCCATGTACTTTTCAGGATTTTTGGAGTTAGGAATTTACATAGTATATCATGGTCGAATTCTTTTTGTGAATCACGCAACCCCGTATGAAGTTAATAAAATAAAATAAAATGTTTGGTTTGATATGGTATATGGGAAAATGGCAGCCACCAAATAAGGATGTTAGAAGTATCCATAATTTGAGTAGGTTGTCAAAAGGATTTTGCTTGTACAAAATTTTGTCATAGTGTTACATCTAGAAAGACGATTTCCCTTACACCATTTCAAAGCAATTTAAATTGTAGGTATTCTTGCTGCTAGTCACTTTTACACGAATTGATAATCACTTACGCATGAGATTTTGGAATACCATCAATGGATAAACAGAGTCAACCATGCTCTACATTATATATCCTCTTTATACTTATCTGATATTAAGTTTCGTGAAATGTCAAGACCATTGAGATGAGAGATTTCGGCAAAGGGTCGTATTACAAAGAACTAGATTCATTATTTTATTAGCTCCTGATCACTTGAAACAATTCATAATATCTCTTAAAACCACATAGTGAGTTATTGCCTTGCCATTCAAGGTTTATTTTTCAAGTGTGGCATCCTTAAGCTTTCTCACTGGTGCTCTGTCTGATTGTTATTCTTCATTGCACTGCCTCTGTCTGCTTTCTCTGTATCTTTGTTTTCTTTTTCTTTACTTTTTCTTATTTCATATAACTTTATTATATGGACTATGATGGCAATTGAATCATGGTCTTTTGCTGTTAAGTTACCCAATTGATTTTTGCCAGTAATCTAGTAGCTGGATTCTGAGCATTTGCTTAAGGAATGGACGAATGGGCAACATTAGCATTTAGTCTAGGAAATGTTACTTTTACCGTGGAAAAAAATTTGATGTGTGTTGATGCATTGAGAAGCACTCAGAGATCTGATGATGTCATTTTCTTTGAACCTGCATTTTCTCACTTCCTCTAGTGTGTAATAGTGCTGGTTGTGGGGACTGCTTTGTTGGGAAAGAAATGAGGAGTTTGTGTCTATTCTACTCACTTCATCATTTTTTCAGCTGCTTAATAGTCAGTATAGTAGTTTCAGAATTCAGATGCATAATCGGTAGTTTAAAATGCTAAATATATTCTATCATCTTTCTTGCCCCATCCACCGAAATTTCTTATTCTGTCCTGGTGAGTCAGGGGGAAGCCGATGTTCTTGGCCTTGGCATTTGTGAGTTCTGTTATTGACAATTTGATTAGGGATAAACACTATCCGAGAACATTATGGTTTTAGGGGGAAATGAAGGAATTTTCTAATGTTTTAGTGGTTGATAAATAGCTTGGGAGAGTGAGAAACTAGAGGGCAAACATAGTTTGATCAGTTCAATAGTATAATTATTTGTATTGCCTTTTACTTATTCTTGTGTCTTTATTAGAATTCATTAAGCATTAAACATGTAAGTATTTCATCATCTCTCCAGAGTTTCTGTTTGTTTTCCATGTACTGCAACTTGAATTAGATGATATCTCCACTTTCTAAAACACAGAACTGTTTAGGAGGTATGCCACTCCTGGTTACACTTTGAGAGGGAATATGGTACTCTAGAAGACTTTGACCAGGCCTTACAAAAGGTATGTCTGTCTTCCAATTTTTATCCTTATTGGGAGATAAAATGAAGACAAGTTTGGCTTGACTTGGCTTCATTTCTTTGTGTGTTTGATGCAAATCTTGACTGTCAATTTTTTTCTGAGAATGCATTGTAGTCATTATAGAATGTTGGCTAGGATAGGAACTGCTGATGTGACCTTTGACTGCTTTTCAAGGCTAATGTGCTTGACAAGACTTTGATAACTGAAATGATACGCTTAGATAGGATAACTTCGATGACGGTCTTCTACCCAATGGCAGTAGGTGTCATCCTAAGACTTTTTGTTCTGTGTGTTCTTTTTTCCTGATAAGTGGTTTGCTCTTCACGAGAAACTAATGATGATATCTATTACAAACTGACTTATGTAGCCTGTGAACTTTCTTTTATATGTGTTCGAATTACGGGGTTATTTTAGAGCTTAACGCATTGAGTTAGCTGATCAATGAAATTTTGCTAATCTTTTGATGATTGGCTTGGTTTTCTGTAAGGTAATGCCTCGTTTGGAGGAGCTTCAGTTATTTACGTTGCAGCAAGAGTTGAGAACAGCAGACCAGAAGGATAATAATTTCAGGAAAAATGATCGTGAGAAGAGAAAGTCTGGTGCAGACATAACCAAGGAAGAGTCTCCGGCAAAACGGCGAAAAGACGCTTCACAGATAACAAAAAAATCATATCTGAAGGATAAAGGTCAAGTGCAGAATGCAGTTGAGTTAAGAAAAATTGGGGACGAAAAGACAAAGATTGGAGATGGCATGGACCAACAAGAGATGAAAGGCTCTGCTCCAGATACTAAATCTAAAGCGTATACTGACCAATGCACTGCATTTATATCGAATCTTGACCTTAAGGCAAGTAAATGTCGTGTCCTCTGCTTTCCTAGGGTCTAAGTATTAAAGACAAACTATGTTCTATATAAATGCCTTTTCTCACCTTTTTCTCATTAATTGTACCTTACATGAACTTTTAATTTTTTTTATTGTTACAGGCAAATAATCACCACATTCGCGAATTCTTCAGTGATGTTGGTGGTGTGGGTGAAATTCGAATTCTACGTGATAAATTCACTGGGAAATCCAGGGTCTCTCTCTCTCTCTCTCTCTCTCTCTCTCTCTCTCACGCACGCACCCACATGGTCACGCCACTTACCCGCATGCATATACTCATTGCACACTCCCCCCTTCCCCAAACACACACACAGACAAATTGAGAGATAAAATGGGAAAAAACGGGTAAATTTCGTTCGTGGTCACTGATGTTTAGTAGTATTTGCATCTAGGCCTTGAGTTTTTATTTCAATCATCTAATGTGCTAAACTTCCAAACTTTTGCTATTGATACACTTTGATTGGAATTGGCAAATTTTCTGGCACAATGCTGACATGGTTGCCCACGTGGCAATGACTTCAGAAAAGTGGCCACATGTTGGTCACGTCAACAATTGGCCAGAAAATTGGTTGGGTTTTGGTCAAAGTGCATCAATTTAAAAAATGTAAAAGTCTAGTGCAGTGAGTGGTTAAAATCAAAATTCACTTTCCTGATTGCAAAATCCATAAAATTTCAGTAACTGCAAATGGAGTATATTTGAAAAAACACATCTATTGATGCAAGAGAAATTGCTGGTGGTTGGTTAAGCTACCAAAATAATCTTTTAGTTGAATTACTTGCAACATGCGAGTCAAGTCTTCAGTGATTATGCAAATGATTCTCTGCAGCTGTTGCCGCATATATCTGAATTGTTCATAATGATATATTCATATATTTTATGAGCCAAATCCAATTTTAATGATGGTTTCTCAATTAGCTGTCATTTTTTAATAATTAACTATGAACTGATTCTTTTCCTTCATATGGTTCAGAGGGAAATAGCCTTATTATATGGAAGGATTGATGGTGGAATTTGCTGAGAGGCATTCCAAATGGTGTTATTGGGGAAACCCTAGTTGACTAAAAATTATTTTCAACAGGATCATTTTGTTAGGAGGCATTTCTTCATGTGAATATTACATCCTGCGATTGAATAAGTTTGATATCTCAAACTGCCGCAAAGCAGGATATATTCCACACAATAAAAGGAAACTCCTCCAGCAACTTTTTGGTTTATTTGGATGGAAAGAAAATCAAAAGCATTTGAGAGTCTAGACTCTTAACTTCTCTTATGCAAATAATAGATGATATGGTTACAACATTCGAGTTTGTGTTGCTGAAAAACCACTTTTCAATTTAAGTAGTTTCTTTTTCTCTGAAAGTTTGTTTGGGCATGGCACCTTTGGTACTTTTCCTATAACATTTTATAATTTAATTTCATTAAAACAAAAAACGCAGAAGGAAACTTCCACATTAGTTTTTGACAAGGATATTGTGAGTTAATTCTTCAATTTTATACAGTCTCTTATGGTAAATTATTTTGCATTGGCCTAGTGGAACCCCAATCAGTTTTAGTTAAAGTTCACTGTAGATCTTGTTATGGCAGAAAAAAATATCTTCCTGGTCTTTTCTTATTGATAACTGTGTTATTAATTTATTTTTTCATGCAAACTTTGCATGCTAATGTTCAATATTTTGATGAATTTGCTAGGGACTGGCATATGTTGATTTCATTGATGATGCTCACCTTGCTGCAGCTGTGGCAAAGAATAAATTTATGCTCTTAGGAAAGAAACTGAGCATTGCACGTTCAGAACCAAAGAAAAGCAGAAAAGAATCTACGGGTCACAGTGATCATGTTCAAAGTGGTAAGCATTTCCTGGATTATATGTTCTCCATCTTCTGGCATTTGTTCCACCATACCTTTGGTTATTTGATCTTAATTCTCCAGATATGATTGTTCAATTCTCTAATTTCTTTGCATACTTGTTCTTTTGTCGGTTTAAATCATGACATCACCAAGGTGATTTGAACTCGCAATTTCTGGTCCCTAGTGATCGTTTCCACTGATATAGGGCACTGCTTCTTTATATTTTCACATCTTGGTCGGTCATGCTTGCAAGAATTGTCTGATGAGCTCTTGATGAGTACGTCACAAGAGGGCTCAGAAGCAATTGTTTTGAATATTCGTGCACTGAGAAGCCAAAATCTTTGTTTCTGACCAAATTTACTATCATCTATTGAGTTTGACAAAGATTGTTTGCCATCTCTTTAAACCATTTATCCAGCCGTTCAGTCCTTTATATCTTTTTCCTTCACATAGTTTGTGACGGGTAAAGAGGAAATGTACCTAGACTTTTATAATCGGCTCAAGAATGCACCTTCCTGCAATTGGAGTGACGTTCAGGATAATCGTGCTCTAGTTTGATCAATGTGCCGAATTTCATGATTCTGTTTTTCAAATTGATGCAACATTCACTTGTTTTTAGCATTCCAACCTAAGGTTGTTGTTAGCTTGTACGCTGTTGATTCTTTTTGCCTAATAACAAGAACCAGTAGTACATTAGGTATTGTTGGAAGGAACTTTGTTAGCTTGATTGATCTGCATATTTGCTGACTTCACACTATGATAAACAACACGTGTGTTGACATACAAATATCACACTATGATAAACTACCATAGATAATTTGGTTCTCATTTCAAATTTCCTTCAGTGACTTTCCTTATTGATGTTTTCCTTGTCAAGCTGCTGTGACTTCGTAAGATGGTGCATTGGCTGCTTAGTATTTTTTTCCTTACATTGGATCTGTTACTTCAGTTTCCTTTTTATTTTTTGTGCAATTTATTAGAAGTCCAAAGTTTAACTGCATAGTGATCATTTTGGTACAGTAGGTACATCGACATCTAAGGGGTCCATGGCTTCTCAAAAAACAAACTATTCAACTAGTAAGGGGAGAGGTGAGCAGGTCCAGCTGACAGGGAAGAACACATTTGCAAGACCAAGGAGTCTTGAACCCTTAGGTTGGGGTGCAAATAAGCCAAGAACCAATGAAGCAGAGGACGAGAAGCCCAAATCCAATGATGAGTTCAGACAAATGTTTCTCAAAAAGTGATCCAGTGAGTGCCTTGGTTCAGACAGGTTCAGGACAAGTGTTTCAGCTAATTACCATCTTATAATGTCTGATGGTGATTTTCTTGTTCATATTCTACAGATTAAATTTACTATTGGAGGATAGCTTTGGTTTGATGCAAAGGATACATGAGCCTCAGAAGAGTGATGAATCTATTTGAGGTTGAGTAGCATATGAAGCTCCAATTTCAAACTCCAACGTAGCTTTGCTACTTGGTGATTTCAGGTCGAGAGTTTCTGGGCGACTGAAAAATCACTTATGAACAGTTTGGTAAACTCTGTAGAGTTTCTCTTTGTAAGTTGGTATGGGGGAGTACCTCCTCGCTTTGGAGCATGTCTTATATGAATTTATTTATTTATTTATTTTTGCTTGTGAAAACAAAGAATGACGTTTGAGTACCTTGTAAGGAAGAATGCTAGAAATGCGTAGTTTTTCCATATGGCAATAATTGTTGGTATCTGGTGAGAGGAAATGCGCAGAAGAGAAGTTGGGACATTCAGACTGTGATTCCGAATTGGGAGAAACACGATTAGCGTTAAGCAGTCTTTACATCTTGTTTGATCGATTCTGCCCGCTTCTTTATAAGCTGGCAAAATTCCCAAGTTATGTCGTCCTCATCCAAACGCAATGAAAAAGCTCTTGCAGAAAAAGCCTTGGTTTGTGGTGATTTTTGCTCAGTATCTCTAAAGGGAGACAAGTTTAAGTTGAATGACCAAAATCATCTGCAAATTTCATGTTCATCACACGTGAAGGTCATGGTTGGTAAAACTTAAAATGAGAGATGTGTTGTGAATTGAGAATCGAGTCGAATTGTAAGATACGGTATAGGTTAGTATTTTGTGTCATTGTCATTAGAATGCTATAAATTACAAAATGTCGAGTGGGGTTCTTGATCCGTGAAAATGATGTTTTAGTTTTGAGTGCATATGATGATTTCTATGCATAATTACCAATTGTATTTATACAATGAGACAAACCTCCATGTCATTTCATCTTAAATCACAAAATCTACTTTCAGTTATTTTGTAACTAGCACGCATCATATAAGTTGATAAATCTCATGTCATTTGATACGTAAATATACAAAAAATCGAAAGGTTTGAATTGATAAAATATCTATTTCACTGACGAATCAAAATATATATTTACTTGCCATTTGGGATATTAGCGAATAGATACATATTACTCAGACCTTGAATAAAATCGGATCATATGATAAAAATCGGATCTTATGATAACTAAGAGCACAATTTTCAGTTTGGAAATACTGAGAAATTGAAGCGCGGGATTTGAGAATAGGAGATACGAGCGGAATGTGGGCCATAAAAAATGGGCCTCGTCTGGGGCCACCTAGGCCCAGTGTTAGCAATCCAAGTTCTCAGATTTGGGCTTCTTCTTCTTCTTCTTCTTCTTCTTCGACTCCTGTTTTATCATTTGGTTCTCCAATGGTTTTTCCTCTGCTTATCATTCTCCATTAGTTCGTCTCATTCTCTCTTAGCTATAATAACATATATTCGTCGTCGACGTCGAGATCGATCTGACAAATCTCTGAGTTCGCTGAGAACGCAACGATGCAAGGGGAAGAAGAAGAAGTGAGCATCGAAGAGCTCTCCTCGAATCTTTCCACTTACAAAGACCAACTGCGGCAGGTAAAATTCTCTCTCTCTCTCTCCCCACCCTCCCATTCCCCGATTCCGATCTTCCGCTTTGTTCGTTTCCTCTCCTTTCTCGGGTTTTGATTGAGTGATGGCCCGATTCTCTCTCTCTCTCTCTCTCTCTCTCTCTCTCTCTCTGGCTTCCTACGGCCGTCCATGGTCATCCCCGACTGGACAGCAACCTCTCCAATGGTTTTAGCTCTTTGCTCTGATGAATCCACCTTTCGACAAGTTCCATTCCTTCTCTCTTTCTTTTCGAACCATACTTCTCTCGCCTAGATACAACTGCCGCCTACTCTCCTTGCCTTGATTCGAGTTAGGGTTTCTCTCTCAAATTCCTGCTTTGGCGCCTCTGCCGTGGTTTCTCTTCTTTTCCGAACATCAGAATCTAGGGCTTTTCCTTTACTCTCCCTCTGATGGTCTTAGGCTATGGTTCGAGCGAATCAGATGTTTGTGTGGTTAAGGATTGTTTTTGGTTGGAAAGAATGAGGGGTTTCATATGGACAATGGTGGGCGTGGGGCACGACACCCCAATTGACCGGGACCAAACAGAATTGATACTCACGTCATTCTTCTGAGTTGAAAAATGCTTTGGATTATTAGAAGCTCATCTCTAAGCAAAATCTAAAGTTTACTTCAAAACGCTTGTGTGAGCTGTATTATAGCGTGTTTGTTCTTAAAATCCCTTTTCCTATATGACTCCTGTCTACTCTGTTTACAGGTCAGACAGCTATTGGTTGATGATCCTGGAAATTCAGAATATGCCGATATGCAGAAGGAACTTGAAGAGGTTATTCTCAATTGGATCTCTTCGTTTTCTCTTTTGTGTTTTATTCAAGTTTTCTCTGGTCATATTTGTTTAGTCGATGTGGACTGTGTTCAAATGTAGCATTAGAGGTTCAGCTTTTCATTCTATGATCTACATGTGTTCTGATGAAGTTTACATTAGAGGTTATTATTCAGAAATCCTACTTTTTCCATCCAGTTGCTTTCTCATGATTTAATCTTTCTTGGTGCTTGAACGACTTATGTCAATTAACTGATGATGGCTGCGGTGGAGTGTTGCTTGAATCTATTTAATGTGGAGGATGGGTTCATGTTAAGAAGCTCTCGATCTTTTAGAGCGGGAGCTACTCGGTTGGAGAAAACTAGTGAAGCTTCTTCGGAAGTTCTAGAAATTTAGAGTAATAATAATGGCCATTACTTCCATAATCTTTCCTTTGCAGGACCATTTCGGCTCTGATGGACTGCGACTATTTCTCTCTCTTCCCCCTGATTTCAGATATCTACACTGAGAGTCTAAGTTTGAGTTTTATTTGAATTTGGGCTTCATGATGTTAACAATTGAGTGATTAGGTTTTGCTTGAGCTGAATCTTTCCTTTGCAGGTTATTGCTTTAACTGAAGAGCTGCTCACAACTGCAAGGCAAAATGAGATTTCTGGATCAGACATTGGGAGAAGTGCTAGTGAATCCCTTAGTTTTTCCCAGGCAAAGGGTTCCTCAGAAAACAAAATGGTTCTTTCTTACTTTAGTTTTTAGATTTCTTAATTTCATTTGATAATATCTATTACGTCTTCTTTTTTTTTTTTTATGGAGAAATTGTGTGCCAAAAGAACATAGAGGTGATTGACTGTAGACAGGAACCTATGGAAAGCAACCAGAATAAAAACTAAGAGATTTCCCATATTCTTATGACCATGCCTATGACATGGTGTCCTCCTCCTTGCATGACATGTTGGCAACCTTCTGCTGTAGTTTATACTTTTATTGAGACCCTTTGCAAATATTGTCTTTACATATGCAGTGCATTATGTGTTATATTGACATAAAATTAGGCTATTTATGAAGCAATGTAACTTGAGCTGAATAGATGGCATGGGGTTCCATGCCAGAAGTGAGGGTTAAGACTACCAGCAAGACATAGGGGTTTAATGAACAATGATGATGGCATTTGATAGTTGAAACCTCCGTTAAAGAATGGCAAAATTTTTCATCTTGGTAAAGATTTTGATGTTCTTGGACTAGAGTTTTTGTGAAACTAGGCTTTGAGTCTTATTGGCTTGCATTTGTCTTCTGAGATTACTAAACAAAGGTATTTTTACATGGACGAATATAGCAAAAATATGAGAAAAAATAAAATGCCAAATGTAATATTGTCCATCCTCTTTTTGAGGGAGGGAGGGACAGGGAGCGGGAGAGGGACAGGGATACTATAGATAGAAATATTGTTTATTTACTTAATTTTATGTATACAGAGATACTTTGGGCGTTATGGGATGCATCCTCTCTTTTTCTGAGTAACGGGTCGTGTCCTGTCTCTAAGTAGTTTGGTGCAAGATTCTAGCAAAAGTAATGAAATGTATAAATTGGTGAAGCAATAGTTAGTCTTATGTCATCTTTTTATCTTTTGGTGCAGCAACCTGTTTCTGATCATCATGAACTCCTTCCTATTGGTTCTAAAGTTCAAGCAGTTTGGAGTGAGGATGGTGAATGGTATGTGAAAATGGAAAGGCACTGCTAGGTTTCCTTTCCCCTTTTTAGTGGTCTTGATGATATTATCTTTTACATGTATGTACTTTCCTTTCTGGGCCTGATTGCTCAATGTCCAGGTATGATGGAACAATTGAGGCTCACACCGCTAATGGATATTATGTCTGCTATGATGGGTGGGGAAATAAGGAAGAGGTAGTATTTTGTTTCGAGACTCTTATCTATCGGCCTAACATTAATTAGGCTTTAATTTTTTAAATCTATGAAAGGCACCATCGGTCTTGTGATGGGTTATTCATCTATGTCCTACCCTATCCATTACCAATCAATCGAATTGGGATGTATCTCAATTTGATACCAAGAACTTGAGGAAGCGTTGTTGTGGTTCGACCTTTGTTCTTTTTAATTATCTCTATATGCTAGTTGAAATGTACATGCATGACTAGTAGGTTGAGGTGTCTATTATACATTTCACAACTTAACACTATTACTCATGCATACAGGTGTACAGCCCTGGGGTGCCCTATGATGAATTTTCTTTACTTATTAAACAAATTCTTGCTAGTCTTTGTATGTATTGAGAAATTCTATAAACTGGACTCAAAATGACACGCTTCAGCTACAAAAGGGCTTTAAGTAATCTTCTGCTCACATGTTTTCCTTAGGGATCTTTAAGTAGATCTTCTGCTCATAGAAACACTCATTTATACTGCCTAGAGGTCAATTCTCCTGGAATCATTAGTCAAGCATTTATTTGGTGCCCTATTGGAATTCAACGTTATGTCAGAAACTAATTGCCACAATGTCCTGTTGTAAGGTGGACCCCGACAATGTGAGGCCAATTAAAGAAGGTGAGGTCAATGCTATATTGGAAGCCGAGCGGGTTGCTGAAGCAACAAAGCAAGCTATCAAAAGGAAGATTGCGCAGGCTGCCACTGTCGATCTCCAGTCAAGAACATTGCCAGCAAAGCTCCGAATAGAACCAGATGACCCTGAAGATGTGGTAATTGTCGCTTTCATATCCTTTCTAATAAAATGAATGTGAATTGGTGCTGTTGAATTTGATTCCCTTCAGTATTTTCATCACTTGCGAATCTTCATTAGGTATTGGCCTTCATACGATTGATCTTTGGACAAGTCTAGGCATGTGTTTGCAAAAAACAGGTTGGATGAAAGACTGTTACTTGAAATCATGAGGCTCCTGGTTTCATCTCTGTGTTTTCCAGTGTTAGTTCTGGGCTATAATTTATCAGAGTAAATATGATTGTATTAAGATTTGTTGATGTAGGTTGGTCCCATGAAATTTATATTGATTGGGTGTACCCCCTTCAGCAAGCAAAAGGAACAAGATTTTGTAATAGTCCTGATATTCCTGCAATCTATGAGCATTCGTTATTCGACATGTCTTTAGGGTTAGATTTCACTGACTAGTATTCAGACATGGTCTCTGGGAAGTATCATATGGCCATCATTGTCATATACTATGGTCTGACATGTAATGATCTAGGAGCCTTCAAAAAGTAAGGATCTCTTGCTGGGGCCAATAGAATGTTGGCTAGAGGTGGCCGCTACTTTCACAAACGATATCTTTGTGGTTTTATAGAACTTGAACAGAAAAAAAGGTAACTTCTCAAGTAAGTTTTTTGTGTCCCTTTTTGCTCATCATTGAGTTAGATTCATTATTATTTTCCATTGCATTTTTCTATTCAGTGTTTAAGAGTAAGAAAAAGAAAATTGTTTTGCTTCTATGCCAATCCAATGGTACTTGGCTTTTGCTCCTTTGTCGATTGCTTCGGACCATGAATTTTTCATCACGGCTTTTCAATGAGAGCTCAATGTTACATGACCCTGAAAACTACTAAAGTACAATAGTCCTACCTGAGGCAAGGTGTTGAAACTTGTAAAATTTCAATACACATTGAATATTCAGAGGGAACCTGTTTGCATTTTTTTAATATTCAGAGAAGATGCATCTTGGAGATTCATTTATTAGTCATGTATTTTACTTTCAAACAGAATCTTTACTTATAACGTGAAGGCATTTTTTAATGTGCTTGTGTCTCTTACATCCAGAAAGCAGCAAAGCGCAAAAAGATACATTCTTTCAAGTCAAAAATGAGAATGGAACAACTTGAAGTTGCACAGAATAAGCGGCAAAATGATTGGCAGCAGTTCCAATCAACCAAAGGCAGGGCTAAAAAGGTAAACTTGCTGTAATCACACCAAAATATGCTCTTTTATCAAGATGTTGAACTTGGGATTTTTTCAAGGAGCAAAATTGAGAGAAAGAAATACTTTGGTATGTGGAACATGATTGTGGATCATTAAAGCTTGCCATTTAAAACATCTGTGATGTCTTGATTAATGTCCTTCCTGAGTTGTAAGTACTGAAGGCCTTTCCTTGGGGTTTGACAGATGTTGTAACAAGATAAATAACTATGTATTAGTAGTGCTTCTGCACAAGTTTTTCATTAATTGATGCAATTACCATGGTGTCTTTTAGGAAAGAGAATACAAAAGATGAAAATCAACAAAGACTTATATTCTGCTAGGGTGCCATCTAATCTCTATGCCTCGGTTTTTGGCAAAAGAAAGATATGGTACTACAGGCTGAAAAGGGAAAAACTAGAATACAAAAAGAAAAAATGTGAAGCTTAATGTGACATGGATTTTTTTTAAAAGTGCATGGGGACACTTGTTAAATAAGCAAAGGGGAAATATTGCAATTTCCAGTGCACTGACTATCCTTGTGATATGTACAACCAATGTTCTGAAAATCAAATATTTCCTCAATAGCATGTTTGGGGGCACTCATTAACAAGATACAGGTTACATACATATGAACTTTGATGGATTAAAAAAGATCACTGAAAAGGAAAAAGGCACACTAAGAGAAAGAAGAGGCTAGAGGTATGGAAGAAGTTTTGCCTTCTTAGGTGATCAATGACTTTACCAGTTAGAGATATTATTGGTGAAATCAATGTTCTGGTCTACAGGTTACCTTGCCCTTAGGCCCTGGAACAAGTTCTTTATCTTGAGCTAAAGGTTATTTGAAAAAGATGCTTCATGTATTTGATGCCTCACTAGAAGGTAGTTTACTCTTAGTCCTAGCAAAGATGAGATTTTCTTAGATTGGGAATTGTCCAGCTCCATTATTTCCAAACCATTTTCCTTTCATGGAATGACAACTGTTACGACTATCGGAAATATGTAAAATGATGTACAGTAGTCGGTGATGTTCTTCTTAGAAGTAATGAGACGTGGATTTTAACACAAGCAAATGACTAAATACCTTGTGCAGTCTGGGCATCTAAGTAATCTACTCTTGTGATGTTTTGGATATACTTGCCGAAGTATTTCTTTATCATATTTTCTTTGTAATTCCCTTTTGCCCTTTGCAGATTGGGTTCCTCACTGGGAGAAAACGTGAGAGCATCTTCAAGTCTCCGGATGATCCTTATGGTAAGGTTGGCGTCACTGGAAGTGGGAAAGGATTGACAGAGTTTCAGAAGAGGGAAAAGCACTTGCATCTCAAGGGAGCTAATGTTGAGGCCAGCGAGGAGTAAATTTGTTCGTAGTCTGTGGCATTTTGTTAACCAGTAGTCAATGGCAATGCTCCTTGATCGCACATATGCTTCGTGTATGCAGCGCATTCTACCAGCTGTAAAGAAACTGCCAACCTATGGGAAGCTATGATACAAGTTGTAGGGACTCCATTTGAACAACGAGCCATCTCCATGCGGGCTTAGCCGATCCATTTCGCCAATGTTTTTGGACAAGCTGAGGTGCTGCTAAAATCATACTGTAGGAAGATTTATGTCGGGGGTTATAGGATTAAGGCCTCTGATTCTTCCCGTATTATCTCCTTTTTCTTTTTTATGAATCTTTTGTTTCTGTTTCAGTTCTGCTGTAATCACCCTCATTAAATTTAGAAGAATGTTTAGACGAAGGAATACCTTGAATAAGTCTTAAAGAGGGGTTTTACCTGTCACGATTCAGTCATTATTAATCGGACGCTACAAGTATATCGTAGCTTACTAGCGTAAACGTTTTTGTACCAGACGAGACCAGGCCAGGCCAGATCAGCACCACATAAATCCTCAACAGGTGCTCACTTCCAATTCACACGACTTGGGGGCTTAAAACAGAGCGACATGGGCCATAAGCTGCTAGAAATAGGGCCCCTATCGAGCGTTGTAAAGACCTAAATTGTGGCCCAATTTGTACAATAAGGGCCTACTTGGCCCATTTGGGTCAAGAGCAGGGACCTGGGCCATCATATGACCCAATGAGGCCCGGTAAATACAAGCGTGGGCCCATGATGGTCCTTCATGGCCCAAACCTAGGCCCCAATAGGACAACGGGGTCTCGTTTGGGGCCCAATAAGGCCCATAGCAAGGCCTACAAGGACCGAACACAGGCCCACTCTTGCCCGAGGCCGATAACACCATCCAAAGCAAAATCAATAACGACCAACAACAAAGCCCCGACTTAGGGAAAATATTTAGAATACCTGTTCTTTAAGAACTATTTTGCCGTTTTTCTTTTTCTTCAATTTTCACGTATTTGCAATTGCGGCAATGACGTGTACGGGCCCATGGCTGAGTTGAGTTTCCACACGGATCAGGACTAAACTGGTATTGAAAGATTACAAGGAACAAGTTAGCCTAAAGTCTAAGTTTCAGAATAAATTGAATATTGAAGAGTGGAGTAATTTTGATGTTGATCCCTCTTTAAAAGTCCATTTACGCAGTCACCACTACACTTATCATTGTACTCACCCTCATAACCAACGAATGATATGTAATTTTTCTTATGTGGATTCTATTTCAATGAGAACTTGATGAGCAGATCAATTTGCATGTCTTGCTTTTACTGTTATATCCACAGTTACTCCACTTACTACTTGATGTAAAACAAATGGTGGATTTGTTTGTCTTTTGCTGAATCTTTTTCATGACTTGATAGATAATTTAATAAGCCAATAATTTTTTTCTGTGTTCTAGAATATATTTAACCAACATGTCAACTTAATCTACTATGATAAATTGGATCACATTTTGCAATTCTTCTACAGTACCTTGACATGACATGAATGTGAAAGGCAATTTTTTTTCCTCTAAGTGCTAAAATAAATTATTTTGGCCTTTTGACTCAAAAGATATAAAAGAAAGATCTCCCTCGTACTTTCATCGAAGTCATTGAGTAGAGTTGGTCAGCTCTCTGCATTAAGTCCGAGCAGTGCTTTTACCGTCATTAATAATAATATAGACCACCTTTTATTTTGTCCAACACCAAAAACGTAACTCTGGACACCGCACCAACTATTTGAGCCGAACTCTCAATATGAATTGTCTTGTCTCGGGCACCAAGTCAAAAACTTGACACTTCAAGGTATAACTTAGCATAAATAAATGTATTCGAGCCTAAAAATCACCGACCCAAGTTGTCCTTCAATAGGTATGCAATTCGTTTCTAGGACAAGGTTCGCCTGTTGAAAGACTCCACTGTTAAATTGGCAGTGAAAGCTGGGATGGAATTCAACTTGTGAATGAAGATCCCAATCTACAAAGAATTTCATGTGATGTAAACTCCAGTGAGAAATCATGAAACCAAAGAATAAAGTGGAGCATTCAGCATGCGCAAAAACTTGAACAGGCGCGCACACGCACGTGCGCACAGATGGAGGGAGGGAGATATGGTGCAATACCTGACGTGATATCTCAGGATGTGAGGAGTAATCATTTGCCTGTGAAAGAAGACATCAGCTACCTTTAATTCTACATATTCCCATAACATCTATATGGTAACACAGGATTTTCTTAAGAACTTGAAACGAGTCAATATGTCACCACAAACAGGTTGGTGATTAAACTCAAAAACCGAAAACTATGCAGCCCAAAGTCTGGCAGGATCACTATAAAGTTATGGATTAATGCATGAACAGAACTGCAGTATGCTCCCTATTACGCTCCAAAAATGTGAGTGCGAGGATACAACCATCATCCAACTGCCATTGCTAATAGTTATCTAGTAAATGGTCTACAGCTTACCAGGATTGTTACATTGCCGGATTCATAATCAAACTCAAGTTTCTCTTCATCATTCTGGGCATAGATTGATAGAAGGGTAAAACGCGTTACTGGAATGCCATTAGGACGCTGGTGTTCATCCATTACAATCTGCCAACAAATTGACATAACGAAATCAAATTCCAACAAAACACAAGATCACTATTGAAACAGATGTCAAAATGTTGGCCAAAAGGAAAATTCGGATGTTGAGGCAGCATATCCATATAAACAGACTCCATTGGCAGTAAAGCAGCAAGTTAGCAGGGCACTCTCTCATGTGTCCATGTAATTGAAGCATAGGAACTGGTGAACTTCACAGGCACCATCTTACGTCAAACTCAACAGATACATCTACCAACCAAGACAAGATACTGTTATTCTACTTCTCATTAAAAAGTAACTGCTTTGAAATGAACATGTCTAATCAATATTCCTGTGTAAAAGCAGAAAATATGGAAGCTGCAGAACTTAATAAGCTGTCATACATGGTCAAATACAAATTATATCATCCAAAAGAAAACAAAAAATTAAGTGATAGTTTTGAAAGGTTTAGAAAAGCTCTTAAAAACTGTTCTAATCCTGAAATTAAACATTTTTCAGGGAAAAAAAAGAAGAAAAAAAAGGCTTGAGAGATTTTAACTTAAAAGACTAGTGTCATATTAACATCAGAATGCATACACATAATCTTTCCATCATAAAAAATTAGCATGATGAGTTGACACTTCATATCTTTGTACATATATCTTGTAACTAAATTTTGATCACAGCTATCGATCCAACTTTGTTATTGGTAGTTTCTCACATTATTACATGAACACATCTGATTGGCCACAGTAGATAGTTGCCACACAAAGAAGTGGTCAAATGGAAACTTTGGAGTAGAAATTAGTTTGAACTCATCTGATTATTACAGATCTTCTTTTCTTTCTTCTTGGGTTGGGGGTGAGGGGACAGTGTTGAATACATCCTTCTGGTAAGTTCACAAACAGATATTTTTCAAGTACAAACAGAAAGTACTAAGCCAAAATTTTGGATCAAATACCAAATGACAGTTTTTAGAAAGCACTTCCGCAAGAACGTCCAATTCTTGGGATGTCACGTCCATATATTATAATACACGCGCGCGCGCGCACGCACTTACACTTACTTGCGTTCCCATATGATGGAAGAACACAAATAAGGATACCATCACTTGTGTTACACATTGAAATGATTGGAAACTCAAGAATGTGAACGTAATAGTAAGAATGAATGATGTACATGTGCCGTTCACTTTCCACATGAAAGCTACATGTATGTAATTGATGGAGCAACATCACTAGAGAAGTATAATTACAAAAGAATAGGAGTCCCACAGCGGAAAGCCCTTCAGATAAGCTGAGATGCATCTAACAGCTCCAAGATTTTGTATGTTTAGAAAGATGGAAGCATCTAAAGCACCAAAAAGGGCAAACAATGGAAAGGAGAAACTCATGACAAAAAAGCCAAAACTCCATACATCTGTGAATATGGTTCATCATACTCCATAGTGTTCAAACAACTCCCGCAAAAGTAGGCATATAAAAAGAGCAAAGGCATATTTATAAGTCTGTAACACAAATCAAAAAATTTGCAACAAACTAGAATTCCTCAATAAAATGCGGGACCAGAGGAAAACCTAATCTGTGAATGTATCAACATTCATGTATAGTATACTCATGCAGTACACATTTAAAATATCTTGAACATCAAAAGACAAAAAAGGTCTTTCCCAAAATGTGTTTAGTCACGGACCTGTCAATGATTATAATCCAATTTCAGCCTCCTAACTCACAAATCATACTTTCTGGAGCATCTTTCAAAGTTCAACACAATGCATTTATCTTTTGCTATAACGATTTTGACTTCACAGGTAACACATCTCCATTGTAAGTGACATTAAGACTCAGTGAAATTAAGCATTTAGATGGACATCACTTTGGCATTCTAGCCAAATGTTAATTTAGCAGTCCAAATTAATAACACCTCTCTGCTTTTAATTAGCACTTCTCTTAGCAAACAGAGCATCAGAAAGGAATGTTCTTCAGGTCTACCTATTCTGGTAGCTCGATCCGCTAGATATGATTTTCCATTGTCTCTCAAAGTTTTACATATTTCAATATGTCTATAGAAAGAGTCCAGAAGGAGATAGCATCTGACTAATTGGGACTCTAGAATGTGAAGTCAACACTTCTCTCAATAAGAATCTCATCCAAGTTGTATAGCTACACCTGTAATTCAAACAAAACTGTCCACTCTCCTGAAAATCCTGGAAAGACAGACAAAAAATGTAATGCTAAGAAACTTCTTCATATATAGTTATCGCCCTTCCCTCCTTCCAAACTAAGTCGACTTCATACAGGTCAACCAAGTGCAGAATATGACCAAGCACCAATGTGATGATATCTTCAATTCTGGAGGTAAAAAATTCTAAATCCGGTACCAATTTTTTTCTGACAATTGGATGCTGTTGTGTATTTACAGTTCATCTTTTAACAATGAGATAAAACTCTTCTTGTGATTAATGCATAGCTTTTCATGGGAAGAAAATACTTGCATATGCCTCCCCACCCCTGCAAATCCCCATAAATCCTCTCCCCGTCCATGTCAAAATGAAACAATGCAAAAATGTTTGCAGGGACTAATTAAGCATGGTACAACTCATTCATGGCTGGCCACACCTAATCAGCTTCCTAAACTGTGAAAGCTTCTACAGATATCTGCAATTTACCAAGAAGTCAGCTGCCATATGTCAGTGGAAAAACATGGGTATAAGTACAGAGAAGGTACCTTGTAACCAAAAAGCTCACAACATGCCCGTCGAAACACTGAAATTCGGTCTGCAAAGACAGTCTTGTACCTATGCCATATTGGATCATCCATGAGACAATAAATATAGAACATTGACAACAAATGTATCATGTAGCACAAACCTTTCTTCACGCTTCTCAAGTGTTGCAATTTGTTCTTTCAGCTGAGTTATCTTTTCAGATATTTGGCAATCAACAGATTTTGCAGCATTGCCTACATTATACAGGTGCAGCAACACAATAAAAACAAAAGAGCATTTAGTTGTGTACCACCAAGCTATAGTTAGTTTTTCAAATAATGTAAAATCATTTACAACCCCAGATAAAAACTTCATCACACGGAATGCAATAGGCACATGAATTTCATTACATTCTGTTGCATCTGCATTTAGCGTTTGGATATGTGCGCACGCGTGCGCATGTGTATATTGATCCCCTAAGCATTTTCAAGGAATAACTCAACCATTAGCAAGAGAGACAAAACTACAGTTCCAAGTTACTTATACACCGAGATGAGTGATGGTCACCATACACAAAAGTTCACACATAAACTTTCACAGAGAGCTGAAATGCATGCTGATTGCAGTAGCTACATGCATGCAATGCTTGATGTCACCACAACAGCAGGAGTGAGAGTAGACAATTAATTGAGGTCATGACACCAATCAGTCATTGATTTGCTAGTTGTAGAGGAACAAAATGTCTCTTATTGAAAAGCTTTCTGTTATAAGGGGAAAAGAACAAGACAACTTTCCTTCATTAACAAAAAGCAATTGCAGAGTTCTTTTCCAATTTCCAACATTAAACTCTTAAAAAAGCCTACAATCTGCAGGGAAGGGAAGTTGTTGAAGAAAAACTAATTATTAAAGTTCACTCCATTATACATATAATTTAACAAAATGATTCCAAAAGCATAACACAAAGCAGCAGATCTGCCACCAGTCTCTGAATGTTTTGATATTTACATGTATGATTACCCAATTTTCTTTTAAAGCATCAATCATCCTCATCTCAATTATATAAGTCCTCTAAAAAACACAGGTCTATGTGCTTCAATCAGCATAAAACATCAACAGGGAAGTTGGTTTCCATTATTTACAATGTAAACAAGAGCTGTTTTGCTCTTTGATCTAGCCTCATCAGTTGTAAACCCTGCATATATTTATGAACAAATGAGTTTTCTGATGAAATCTACTCTTTGTCCCTATACTTTCATGCTTTTTCTAATACAAGCCTTCTGCTTTTAGCTTGTCTAATCAAGTCCCACTTTTACAAATTTTTTATTGAAGCCTCTTTGACATCAAATCTGACCAAATCCAACTAACATGGCCTTAGGAGTGTGACGTGGATAAACTTTTGTCCAACATGGATATTTACATGGGCATCCACATTACATTGGCTAAAGTATTCCACGATAAAATCCACATTGGCTAAATTTTATCCACATCATACTCCAGCGTCATCCAACAACCACATCAGCCAGCTTTGGCCAGATTTGGTGTCGAAAGCACTTGAGAAAATTTGTGAAAGCATGACTTAATTAGACAAAATGAAAATAAAGGGACTTGATTAGAAAAAGCGTGAAAATAATGGGATGGAAAGAAGAATTTTACCGAGTTTTACATGGATAAATTTCACTTGTAGTAACTAAATCTTGATGCATTTTGCAATCATGTCATTGACATTTGATGTCAATCACTGAGAACACTAGACTTTCATTTCACAGGGTACAATTTGCCTTTTGACTAGAAAGTATATTGGGAGTCTATAAAAAAGCTTCCAGATCAAACGACAAGTTGTTTTAACTTCCACATGAAACAAATGAATTGGTACACCTCACCGCAAGAAGATAGACAACAAGCATCAGAAATACATTTAGAAAAGCTGTATGATCTGGATTCAAGGGAACTAGAGGGTGAATCACTGAATCCTCTGGTCAGATTACTCCAGACAATATTGGCACATTGTCTTTTACTTTTTTTTTTTTTTTTTTTTTTTGCTACATAGTCTTTCACAGTCAAAATAATAGCTTCGGAGAAAGAAATGAAGAGAGTGCTGCTTCCCTTCATCCAACTTTTAGATCATTTTAGACTCATAAACATGCCTAAACCATCAAAATTCTCCCTCCAATTTCAAGAGTAAATTTCTTTGCCAAAATCAGGCAAGCCCAGTCCCAGGTCTTGATTCATGACTTGAATCCACCAAAATCAACATATGCTTTCAGTAAGATGGTTTTCTCAACAAAGAATTAGTACCTGACTGATTATTGAGCTCTTCAACAGCTTGCAACCTATCCTTTGTCTTCTGCAACTCAGTTTGCAAAGCTTGTATGGTTTGCTTTGCCTCATTGTCAACTGCAAGAGTATTCACCATGCGCAGTACTTTTGTATTTGCGGCAGAAAAATCACCATGACCCAGCTACAGAAAAGGCAGACATGTTTTTAAGCAAAGCAATAGACAAATATAAAAAAGAAAAAAGCAAAAATGAGTCCCAAAGAGAGCATTACTGTGTAACAGTTATGTAAAGGCTTTCATTGAGTCAAACCAGATCTTTGATCATAAAAGATGAAGCAACACATCTTTAGATTCCTCCAGGGATACAGCATTTGTATTGATGGAAGCATAACCAATTCCTAAAGGAAAAGCAATTCCGGATGCAATGACACTTGTTCTTATTTTGGCCACATAAAAGATGCCAGGATATATTTCCTCATCTTAGCACTCAGAATCTACGTAGGTCACAGAAATGTTGACACCAATTGCAGGATGTTAATTCACATCCATGATTATTTTATGTAGGTTCAAGACTATCATGGGTAAGGCCAGCATGAACCAAAAGCTACTTTGGCACACAAATCTCTCACTGTTTCTAATAAATACATCAAGTTAAGATACACATGCAATCTGTATAAGCATATGGACCTATTAAAGATAAAGATGCAAGTCTTATGCACACAAAACCACAGAGCAAAATGCAGCAGTATGTTAACCACAAAAAACAAATGGTGTGGCAAATGCCCAGATTACAGATCCTTTGGGAACCTATAGACCGTTTAGCATAGCCAGAAACTTCACTCTGAAAAAATAAAGAGTTGAACCAACAGAACCTGATGCAAATTTGCAAACTCTTAAAAGACATTACCTTTGCCTCCAAAAGAGAGATTTCTGATCTAAGCCGATCACTCTCCCTTTCCAGCGATTTTATCCTCCGTGCTTCATTATTTAGCCTCTCATTTAGTAACTTAATCTCCTCCCGTTGCCGATTATTAGCTTCCTTTTGCTCATTTAAATTGCTCTCCACTTCTTTGATACAGCATTCCTTCTTGGCAAGGGACAACTGCAACTCCTGTTCCATATAAACATAGAGGATCGTTGGGATATGTGGCAATAGTATTAAAATGAGGGACAAAATGACATTGAACCACAGATTGCAGAAGTTTACATTTGCCACTTTACTCCCTGTTTCATCTTTCTCGGGCTTCTTCAGCTCATTGACAAGACTTTGATATTTATCCCGCTCCTCAATGATCACTGAAAGCTGTGATAGAAAAGCAATACCTAAGGAAAGGGCACAGAACATATACATGCATAGAGGTGTGTCTATATGGGGAGAAGAGAATGACCAGAAAGTTCTGGAAAATAGGAAATAACATATAGAATGATCTAAATATCAAAATAAGGTCATGTAACCACAAGATAACTTGCAAATCACCTCCAAAAATATGTATTATGAAGACTTAACAGATAATGAAAAACAAATTGAAAGTAAATATACTGTTCTCATAGACCTTCATCGGAGCGAATTTATGAATATCCAATGGAGCAGGAAAAGGTTAAGCAACAATTCAAACCAAAACTTCAAACATCAACTTAAGAACACCAAAAAAGAGAATATAAGAAAGAGTCTACTTTGCATCTAACCAGATAAGGCTTCGCTTTCCAGAATACCACCTGTTACATCAAATTTGATCTTGACATTCTGTTTTCTTATTTCCCTTCACAGTGCTAAGATGAGTACCATAATCAGTCAAGGCAGGTGCATATCCTTCACTTTATGATGCCGGATTTCCCAACATTTAGCTATCATGTGCATTTATAAGTCTCAGGCCATGTATGATTTCGCTCTGTTTATGCAGAAACATTCTGCCACATACAGGCTCTAGTACCTTAAAGAATGATGTGGAAGTGGCTAGGATTCAAGTCCAGCCAATGTTCGCTTCTTTGGATGAATGGCAATGTGGTGGAAGCCTTTAAATATTTCAAAATTAATAAAAAGATGGTACTCTTGGTAAACAACTTCCTAAGTCCCATGAACCACTAAAAATGTAGTAGGAGTAGCCTAGGTCTCCTCAGGTTCGTTACAGAGTTGTGAGCCTGAAAAAGAACTGGTACAGATAGAAATGGAAAAAAAAATAAAAAATACTAGACAATCTATCTCTCTCCCATTTTTCAGTTGACTTGGATGAAAGAATAAAAGAGGTTTTGAAGGAATAGAGACAGGCAAGCTTTTGAATATTGCAAACTTACTTAGAAGAGGGATACTCTTAGTTAACAACTTCCTAAGTCCCAAGAACCACTAGGAATCTAGTAGGAGCAGCCTAGGTTTTTCCAGGTTCGTTACAAAGTTGTGTGCCTGAAAAGAACTGGTACAAGGGGAAACGAAAAGAAAAATAACAATCTACTTCTCTCCCTTTTTCAGTTGACTTGGATGAAAGAATAAAAGAGGTTTTGACGGCACGGAGACAGGCATTCACCTGATAAAAGATAAAATCTACAATTATGGATGTTGGGCAGCATATATTTGGATCCCATTTTCTAATGCATTAAACAGGGCCACGAAAAGGAGAGAACTAACACTCTAGGGAAAGGAATACCCAAATTGGAAAAAAAAGCAACCATCCATTTGAATCTTGTCATACCAGATCCCTCTCTCTTCATAATCTTAAATCAGATGTAAAGGAACAAAAAGCTTAAGTCAATTTCCCAACCAAGATTCCTCTGTTTCAATGTTCTTCTTGTTTTACCAGCCTCTGACTCCATGCTTTGTTCAGATCATAATGGTATAGTCATTGTCTCCGTAGGTTTCTCATTAAAATTCTCTTATTCTGAAGTGGCACTTACTTTTGTGCTTTGCGGTTTCAAATTCAATAATTATAGCACACATAAAAGGCATACAACTTGAGATAGCTAAGACCAGCAATGCGTATCTGTCATTCACGTCAGTATCATCGTAGCATTAATTCGGTTCCGTATGATGACAAATTGATCTTTACTTTGAATAGGTCAGAATGTGTCAAGTCACGTTAGTTTCAAGTTAATCGTGTTCGTGTCATGTCATGAAAACGATTGCCACTCATAATGAGGTAATAACTTCAATACTCACCATTGATTGAATCCTCTTAATCTCTGCTATAGATTCTTCTGCTTTCTGCTTCGCAAGTGCAGCCTCTGTTTCCACACGTTGCTTAATAAGTGTTGCCTCGTCCAAAGCCACCTCCATTTGTTTCAAGCGTGCATTTGCCTCTCCGACCTTCATTGTACTCTCAATCACCTCTCTGCATTTACAAGGACACTGTGAATGTGAGAGGGGGATGCGTGATTCAACCCAATAATAATGGCCAAACTACCATAAGCAAGAAATAAAATGACCTCACTCATATTTTGCCATAGATAGCCAAATATTAAAGCCTCAGCAGTAGCCTCACGTGCTTATTAGAGATCAACTCACAAAATATTTGCTACTGGTGGAAGCATTTTACTAATGTGGCACTAGGAGGATGTAAACCATATCAAGGATCATTCACTAGAGGAATGCATAGAGTTAGGTTTTGGGTGGACATACGTTACTTCCTAATCAAAGTTCTCTCTCTCTCTCTCTCTCTCTTATAGTTTAAGGGAGTATTTTTTCCCTTCTTGTCAATTCCAACTTCTCTCTTTTAATTTCATACATCCATAAGAAATAGGAATTTCTCTTAATATCTGGTGCAACTTCCGTTATGCATGGAACTTCTTTTAGATAAACATAGAAACAATTAAAATCATATCTAATTATAGGGTCAGTAATTCTTTAGGCAGAAAGGGAACAAGACATCGGAAAGACAATAAGCACAAGAAGTTGATAGAATAATGATACCATAAGAAGTTGGATTCTAAGTACAACTTTTGCACTTCAATCTATTTTTGTCTTGCTTAACTTTTTCCTTAATATGAAATCATAATTTCCCCTTTCAATACATAACTACTCTCATTATTGGTCTTTGCAATTTTTGTGGGACAAAGTCCTCTGTGTGGTGAAACTGTGAGCACACAGAAAAATAAAAATGAAAATGGCATAATATACAAACATATTTTTGTCTTGCTTAACTTTTTCCTTAATATGAAATCATAATTTCCCCTTTCAATACATAACTACTCTCATTATTGGTCTTTGCAATTTTTGTGGGACAAAGTCCTCTGTGTGGTGAAACTGTGAGCACACAGAAAAATAAAAATGAAAATGGCATAATATACAAACATAGTGACTACAACTACTTATAGATATTTTATACGGTTTTAGAATGATATAACATGACATTAGCACAAAAGTAACAATTATTCACAGACATAAATATGACATTACTAAAGCGTGATTAATTCATACACAACACAATTTGACACCTGTTGCACTTTCTGGCCCAAAAGATTATCTTCTATCATTGCAGGTACTTTAATGATGACACTATCACAACAATTATCAAGACAAACAAGATGATAAAAACATACATTACCACTCTTATGGACATAGTTAACTTTATCGCAATTTTGATTCCCATGATTTTTCCTTTACCCGCACAACACACTGGTGCTGACAAGTTTACTTTACAAGAATGGTCAAGAGTCCACAATGATGACACACAGAACCACTGCCTTTCTTCAATTGAGTATAAATAGACCTGCCACCGATTGGTAGATATTTTTCTAACATCAATTGCTTCTTATTTATCAAATATTGTTCCAAAGATCAACCTATAACAGAAGTGATGTACTCAACCAATCAATGGCACTACAATCATGTGAAGTCCATGACACAAAGACCCCAAAACCCTATTAGAACTTCTAATATTGCGAGTTCTGCAGTCACGTGGTTCAGAAGATTGATTGCCACATAACAATAGAATGATCCATGTAAAGGTTGCAACCAGGCATAAAAGTGCACTTCCTCTGAGTAGCTGTCACTAGTTAACAGACTAGCTAAAGAGAAAGAGTCCATATTTGACGCCAAATAGCAGTTAATAGTGAGCAGTCTGCATCTATGCTATGCTTGCAGATACCAACAAACAATCAATAGAGGAACAGTAGCTCTTGACACAGTGGACGCACCAAAAAGTGAATGTAGTTCATCTAGATACTTCTATGAGGCTATGATGAATTCAATTTTGCTGAGAATTCAGAAATATCAAACAAACATTTCACATACTTCTGTAAAGCTGCAAACTTAAGAGGGATATCATCAGGACATGACACACCCGGAATGTCCTTGGTTGTTAACTTCCAGGAACGTAATTCTTCCTCCACCTTCTTCATATCATGCAGAAGCTCCTGCAATTGAGATGTCTCTAATTCTGCCCTTTCTCGACGGCCTCTTTCTTCCAACAACTTTTCCTTTATCAACTCAACTTGCTCATGAGATGATTTCAGTTTTCTTGCTTCCCGCACTTCGGACTCCTGGTGAAAGACAGAAGCATCTAAATCAGGTAACCTAAGACAAGAAGAGCTTCAGGGAAATGGAACTATATTTCATTTGAAGGGCAAGAAGCAGGAAAAGATGTTGCAATCCCTCATCTACGGGAGAATGGTTTTGGTGGGCCGACAAGATTCTTTTTTGACTGAAAATCTTCTCCGAGTAGTTCTTTTTTTCTCAAAACAATTAAAATATGCAGTTTCCTGCCCCCTCTCTTGTACTCCATTTTCTTTCTCTCATCATCACACCCCTCCAAACATATAATTAAATCCTTTTGCATCACTGTTTCAGATTTAATGTATTTGACTAAGGCCAACATATTAAATTCTAAACAATTTTTCCACCTACTAAATTTTTCAATGGTTAGATTTCTCTCCATTTTCATTTCTTTGTAATTTCTTCTTATTCAAACATGAGTAGATAATATCGCTTTCTTCCATTCCCTTTTATTCCAACTTCAATTCCTCTAGAATCTTTTGTTTCACTTTTTCCCCAGACACGGCATGTGTGATCATTATGCAGCTTTCTTGGCCAATTCTCAGTAGTTGCAACTATACATTTTCAACTACCATCAAAAGGTCTAGGAATATGAAACACAGTTTCCACAACAACAATATCAACAGATTCACATCACCAATGGTCATATAAGCATTAGCATAAAGTAAAATTTCAATCCTCTAAGTTTGCTGTTTGTACAGTTTGATCTCTAACTTTTACTTTGTTCAATCAAGTCATCTAACTCTCTTGATCGCACGATTTGTTCCTCTACACCTCAATTTGATCCATCAATTCCCCTAACTTTCTCAATACGTGCAATTAAGTTCTTTGTTTACTTGTTGTAACAGATATTGACAAATTAGCATTTCTTTATCTCTTTTCCCAAGTTAGATTTCTGCTAATTATAGCATTGTGTGCCTCTTTTTGCCACATCAGTAATGCCACATCATTAATTAATTTGCACGTTCGGGGAGAGCAGTTGACTAAAGATTAATTGCGCAAATTGCAACAGTCAGCAGACTTGACTGGACAAAATAAAACTTAAGGACCAAATAGCACAAACATTGGCATTTAGAGGACTAAAGCTGTACTAGGCCCTAAGCATTATTATCAGAAACCTTGTCATGTTTACCAGGCCAAAACTTATTCTGAACCAACATTACATGTATCCACATTGGAGTCTAGCTGATATATGTTGTTCCATCTTACCACTACAAAATATTCATTCTTCCCCTCTTCTGGGTTGTCTCTAGGACATTCCCAGCTCATAAAGTCCAAATGGCATAGTTTGACAGGTTGACATTACAGATGGATCTTAAAATTGTGCCATAACTCGGCCAACATGTTAACATTGTTACATTGCTTTGATAGATTAGTTTTTTATTTTCTTAGTTTTATTTCTTTTTACATAATAAGGGCATTATGGTCATATACAATTTATGTTTAATATAAATATATCACAATGGGTGTAAGGCTTCTGACACACACAGAAACCTAGAGCCCCTTTTTTGGCTTTTACGTTCTTTTTCTTTCTCTCCTCTTCTCTTCTCTATTTCTTCTATCTTCCTTCTTCTCTCTTGCTATTCACAGCGGGTTCTCTAATCAGCTTAGTGACAAACATCAAGGTTACGAGGTTTGCTTTGTAATAAAGTTCCGAGGCTTCACACCATGATAAAGCTCATTCACCTGACAGCTAATTCTAATCAAGCTTCCCCTAAATAAACACGGAGATTCACCAATAACCAAGGAAACTTATGTATAAAACTAAAGGACAACATCCTTCAATATACACAGCAAGCATGTCTGAATGCATGAGGACAAGGCAAGCATTTTGAAGTTAACTTGCCATCGCTTAGATCTATAGCGAAGTTTTACAGAACAAACACACAGTAGCCACTTCTAGCACAGGATGATCTGTTGTGACAAGCATCGTCCTTAGTACCTCTGAATAGGTCAAACAAAGTAAAAGTTCAGAAGCAAATACTAACAGAATAACTTACATAATTTCTGAGCTCTTCTTGTAGATGTTTTACCAAAACTGTGGTATCATTTGAACTTGATTCTTGAAATGTGAGAGTGGACAACTTTATCTCCGCCTCACTTTTCTGGTGCAAGCACTGTTGAGAACATAAGCCTTCAGTATAATCTAACGATTCCATTTTAGAGAATATTGATCCTCAATCGCATAGTTACAAAGGTTCTTGTGCAAAGATTAGATTGGAAAACCATGACAAGCCACTTCCAGGTATTCTTCCAAGAAAAAGAAGAAAGAAATAATGAATGAAAAACTAGATATTAAAAATGCCAAAATAGAGGACATATCTTGAAATGACTTGACATGATCCATATATTAATAGAATATTACAGAGAGAGAGAGAGAGAAAGAGGTCTCCACCTCATTGAGTTGCTTCCTAAGCTCTTCTAGCTGCTCTTTCAGCAAGTTTGACTGTTTCTCTGCATTAACAGCTCTGCACTCCATTTTTTCAAGCTAAAGGCACAAGTCCTCAACAAAATTACAAAGATGTTTATATACAAGAGACCAAATCTAATTAAATAATTCACATTCTCACATCTGCACTTGTTCTGGAAATAGAAAGCTTTGATTCCCTTTGCTGTTGCACAAGCTCATTGCGGAGACTCTTATTCTCCCTTTCAGTACCTTCAGAACGACGACTTAACTTTCCCTCTGTAAGACTTGCTTTGTCTTCAGCAGAAGCGGCCAAAGATTCGGCGTTCTTGCGAAGTTTCATTTCATTTTGCAGCTTTATCTGTACAACAAATACATGAAAACGAATTGAGATGATCATAAAGCAATCCTTGTCAGCACCAGAAGTGTACTCTCCGGAGATAAGACACCAACTTATTTGTACTCCAGTGGAATCAAAATGCCCAACCAAGTACTCAGACAGATGGGCACCAATACCTGCCACTTAACTAATGTGAATCTGTGCAGTTGTAGCTCTTTTCTTCTTCCAAGAATCAACAAGAACATTACAAGAACACAAAAAGAAAGAAAAGTATTTTGGGCTTGGTTCCGAATCATAGCGCTTAATCTTCATAGAAGAATCTTTTAAAGAGTTCCTAGAGAAGTTGCTTTATTAAGTTATTAGTGAGTAGAAGTAAAAATGTCGAGGAGAATTACCTGAACATAGATCTACAGCATCTTTTAGGTGTCTAACGGGTGAATGATCATTCCATTCCCCAACATACTCTTATTTGACAAGAGGTGAATCTTAAATATGGGGCAAAATTCAGGCATCCAACATGTGTAAGAATGTGAAGCACTGTGTGTTCATTTCCACTCATGGAGTCTTGGACTTTCGTTCCTTCACACTGACCTCTACTCAAATTAGCCAGACATACAGGTTCAGTGATGATGGCAAAATACCCACACATTCATTCCAAGAAATTTTTTCACTAGGCTGCTCTTATTGCAATAAAAAGCAGCTTGAAGAAGTAAGTATTAATAAGGACAAATTTGGCCTCAACCAAATCAAATACCAGGCACTGGTGAACACTAAATGGTATAGCAGCAGCAGCAGATAATCAGTTGCTTTGCTTAAAGATTCATGAAAGTGGCATCATGAAACCATCACAAAACCCCATTGGTGAGTGTTGCATCCAAAACAGCAGTTTACAAATACATGCATGAAGAAAGACACTAGAGTAGGAGATTCAGCTGAAGAGCTTCTAGAATCAATTTAATAAGATTTATCTCCAAACTAACAGTGAATTAATAGACAGGCATGTATTTAAGCTGTTCAAGTCCAACATAAGACAAACTCAAAGCAAATTGCCTAATCAAATAATAAGAAGACATATCATGCATATGACAGAGGTAAGAAGTTCACCTCCATTTCACTGTGCAATTGAATCTGCTTTTTCAATCGTTCCTGGGAATCACGGACTTCCTTAAGGAGTTGCGCCTGCAGTGCCTGTTCACGTCCTTTGGCAGCTGCGAGTTCTTGTTCGCCATACAACAACTGTTCCTTGAATTTCTTTCTCTCGGCATCTGTCAGAATTCAGGACACATGATAACATAGCATAAGATATATCATCCTCATAAAGCCGAATTAACAATCACAATTTCACCTAGCTGTGGGATTTGCTAATAGTTACGGCAATAACTCGAGCTAACTACATGCGAGAGTCCCAACACATTGAAAAACTAGTATATGGGTAACAGCTAGAGAAAAGGCTGGGATCAGTAGATTCAAAGCGTGCACTGATTGTATTGTTTCCAAAATCAAAACGAAGTCTAAAAGAGAAATCTGGGCAAATTTGCTTCTTACGGGGGATAAGAGGCGCATGGTGATGAAATCATGGAGCACGGATAACAAAGAAAGGGGCGGGGGCGGTGTGAAAAAACCGAAGGGGGACAAAAGGGAAGAGGAAGAACCAGCTTTGAGGAAGTCGTCATTCAAAGCCTGGAGCTGGGAATGACAATCGCGGGCTTGCTTCTCCGCACTGCTCAAGGCCTCGAAGAACTCCGACTTAACCTGTGGAAAACCGAAGAGAGAGAGAGAGAGAGAGAGAGAGAGAGAGAGAGAGAGAGAGTGAGTCGGGAGTTGGAGGAGAGTGGTGAGAGAAGAGGGGAAGGGAGGGGAGGGACCATTTGGCGACATTGATAGGTGCAGAGCAAGTGGTCGGAGGAGGAGGAGGGTTGATCGGGATGGGGATCGCCATCAGGGGGGTCCTCGTAGATGACGAGCTGCCGGTCCGACCCGACGGGAGCGCTCGCGTCGGCTGCTCTGCTTTCCAGCCTTTGCTTCTTCGACGGTGGAGGAGTCCGCAGTATCATCGTCTCTCTCTCTCTCTCTCTCTCTCTGCTGCTGCTAATTGACTGATGATGATGATGATGGGTTGAGACCCATATTTGAAACCTCAAACCTAAGGCGCCATTGTCACTCTCTCCCCTGATTCCTCTTTCTTTTCCTCGCGACGCAATCAAAAAATATATATACTATCACGAAAAGGTCCCCGCGGTTCCAATTTCTTTTCTCAATTTACCCCGTAACCATTTCTTTTCTGGCCCATATGCCCCTTTGCGATTCAATATAAACAATCTGACGTTCTGCTATTTAACAAAATAAACGCTTGAGCCTTATTTTAAAGAGGTTTTAAGAATGATTAAAAATATTAATTTATTCATTGAAGTTAGTAAATTATGTGCTGGATCTACATATGGACTACATTAATTCCATATATCAAATATCATAATTTATGAGATTCTCTTTCTTGTTTTAATCTCATAACTATCCATACCTTTAAAAAAAATAAAAAATTGAAAGTAACAAAATTTGCAATTACTTTATGATGCAACTTAAATTCTTTTAAAGTTCTAAAACTCGGGCTCTTCTTTGTCCAAGCCCAAGAACAATGTGCATGACATTGTAGGTTGAGCTCAACATTGCCAACTCTCACCTCACCAATCAACTTCCTCTTTCTATCTAAATAAATAAATAAAAGAAAGTGTACAGTAATTAGTTATAAATAGAGATGCTTAAAAATAATATAATACATACTTATCATTTGAGTTGTTGAATTGAACTTAAAAGTTGTATCATTGATTGATTTGTAATTTCAATACTCAATTGCGTTGCACATGTGGATTACTCAGGTCGAGTCGGATTAATAAGATCCACGAGATACATACATACAGTAGTGGCGTCAATGTTGAAGGTTGAGTAGGGTGTGGGCCTTAAAGTCAAAGGTGAAGCTGCTTTTTGGACTCATCGCGCAGGCAGGAATGACAAGAGGCGGGTGGAGCAACGGTCCCTTACTTTTAAAAAATAAAAAGGGGAGGAGCGCCGAGGCCTCTCTCTCTCTCTCTCTCAATTTAAAAAAAAAAAAAAAAAAAAAAACATTTACAGAGTAGGAAGAAGAGAGCAGAGAGCAGAGAGCAGAGAGCAGATGAAGCTGATGAAGATGATGAAGGCGGTGAAGAAACTGAAGGTGTGGACCAAGAAAAAGAGGAACAAGTTGCAGAGCAGGATGAGCACGAGCACGACCACCACGAGCACGACCACGACTCTCATCATGAGCGGCACCGGCACCGGCGATTGCTGCCCTCTCCTCCCCGCGCATTCCGCTGAAATCCAAGCCCAGACCGAGCCCGAAATCACACTCTCATCGTCATCTACATACTGGACTACTCCCACTACTCTGCCCTCGGCTCCGCCTCTGCCCCCATGGCTCGTCCTCGAGCACGAGTACCCCGAGCACGAGCAACGCCTCAATTTCGCTTATCCATGTCCACCCCAGCCCTGCGACGAAGCTATTGCGGATCTAACGACATTCCAACCGAAGAGGAGCAGGAGCGGCGGAATGATTGGGTGTGTAGTTCAGTTCGGGATTCATGTGTTTCGCTGCTTCTGCCCTTGTTTCCACGTTCGCGATCCTCATCCTCTCCCCAAGCTCCGCACCGACTGAGTTGAGTTTCGTCGATCGATGTGGGAAGGGAGGAAGAAGGCGGCCCTTGTTCATCTTTATCTCTTTTTTATTTATATTCTAATATTTTCATTTTCATATGGCTTTATTTTTCCCGCTTATTTATCGTTGAGAACGCATTTGGCAAAATAATCGGACGGTTTGTTTCTTCCCCTTGTTTATGATTTGTTCCAGAATTGAATCAACGAGGGTAAAATGCTAAATCAATTGATAACGAGCGTGACAAATTAAGAGAGAGAGAGAAGAGAGAGAGAGAGTTAAAATAAAATATATATATATAAAAAAAAAAGGGCTGGACTTTTTGAGAAAATCGTAAGGAGGGGATGGGGATGGGGAAGAAAAGCAGGGGGAACAATTAAAACTGGGCTTTTTGCTTCTATCGGGCCTGGGCATCCTGGAAGAAGCTGTGGCTTTGCCTTCTGCACTGCCCTAGGATTGGAACCACTGGCGGTCACTTCCCATTAATGACGGCTATGGCAGCGACGGCGACGGCTATGGCTGCGACGGCGACATCTTGGAACCTGATGACGAGCCGGGGCGGCGGCGGCGGCGGCGGAGGGAGGACCGTGCTGATTACGGGAGTCAGCAAAGGCCTCGGCCAGGCCCTCGCCCTCGAGCTCGCCAAGCGCGGCCACTCCGTCATCGGCTGCTCCCGCTCCCAAGACAAGCTCGACTCCCTCCGCTCCCTCCTTTCCTCCTCCTCCGACGCCGCCGATTCCCCTCACCTCCTCCTCAACGTCGATGTCGTACGTATTCCCTCCTCCTCTCCCCTGATTTCCCCCTTGTCCAGTTCGCGGACTGACTAGGGTTTGGGTATTCGGGATGCCCTTTCCACTCACCCTCCTTCCTTTCTCTAGCAGAGATCAAACAGCAGCGTCGAGGAGCTCGCCCGCGTGGTCATGGACAAGAAGGGCGTTCCGGACATCATAGTCAACAATGCCGGGACCATCAACAAGAACAACAAGATTTGGGAGGTCCCGGTGGATGAGTTCGACGCCGTCATCGACACCAATGTCAAGGGCATCGCCAACATGCTGCGTCACTTTCTCCCTCCTATGATTCAGCGCAAGCATGGCATCATCGTCAACATGTCTTCAGGCTGGGGCAGGTCCGGCGCTGCTCTGGTACATTTCTAGGAGATGCTCCTTCTGTAGTGCCATCCTATCGCCTGCTCTCCTGACCACCTTCTCCATATGCATTCACTCTTCTGTCAGAAATCTGTGCATTTGTCAAACAAACCCCAGCTCTGATTCTTAATGACTTGCCCTTGATGGTGCTTGATCTTTGTCTTGCAAGGTTGCCCCTTATTGTGCATCAAAATGGGCGGTCGAGGGTTTGACTAAGTCGGTTGCAAAGGAGTTGCCTGATGGGATGGCGATCATTGCGCTTAATCCTGGCGTGATAAACACTGATATGCTGGCTTCCTGCTTTGGCAATTCAGCTTCCCTGTATCAGGCTCCCGATGCATGGTATGTGCTTACTTGTGTCTGTTGTAATAAGAACTATCTGTGGCTGTGGGTTCATTTGAAAAAATAAATGAATTTCAAGCTGATCGTATGGAATACGGTTATAGCAAAATCGGAAATGACTTTCCTCTGACTCGTTTCTTTCCCTTTCTCTTTTCATGGGCATTTAGAGCTGCCTTCCATCGAGAAATTGTTGTAATATTCTTAATATAGATTCAACTCTTCTGATGAAACCAGATTGTCCATTTGAGCATAGGAGTCTGGTTGTCATCTTCTAATTGCCTATCCGTACAATGAGATAACATCACTGTTGCTTTTTTTGCAACAATAGTGTCTGTTCATGAATTGTGTGAGTGTTGGTCAAGAATCTACGCATATTGCTCTAGCCTCTAGGTGCTCCTCTTCTGAGGATCAACATGGCCATCAAAGGTTCTTCAACCTTTTTTCTTTTGGCGGAAGGTTCTTCAATTTCACTTGACTGAAAGTGGCAGGGAGAGTTAATTTTAATTCAGAGAGATCAAGATCATTAATCTGTCCTATTTAAGTCTTTTTCAAGAACTATCATTTAGTCACTTGATATGTTGAGTTAATTTTATCTTGTTGGGGGAAGTTATAACCTGGAGGAAGCCAGTGAATGAAGTGGAAGGTAGCAAAACTTATGATTCCATGTCCATGCTGCCAGCTTAGTTTGTGAATTTTCTCTAGTTAGCCATGAGCAAGCAGATCAAAGTGATTGAAAGGTTGGCATGTGGGTGTTTGTTCATATCTTCTACATCTCTTTATCAGCTTTACTTATCGAGGCAATAAGGCATTGGGTGTTCATGAATTTTAGGGCTGTGAAGGCTGCTGCTATGATACTGAATCTCACAGGAGCAGACAATGGTGCATCCCTTACTGTGTGAGGGAATTATTTACAATCGACAATTTCGCACTGACCTTGGAAGATGACAACGTCAGTTGAATCCAATGGAGCAGCCATATAGAGCTGCCAATCTTGAAACTGGTCATCGGGTTATCCTCACTCGTCGGACAATTTGCCAGTCAGTAGTGAGGCCATGATCCTCATTAGCCAGTAATTGTAAAAACAGGACTTATGTCACTCCTCTTTAATCTCATTTGGTTTGAGGGAGTACCTATGCGAGCATGAGTAATTTACTTGCCACATTATTCAATTGTTAATTGTGAATGCACATAGAAGATTTGATAGTTAAATCCAGGAAGTGCTGAAAACGGTGCTTTCGATACCACGTCCTGTGAGGTCCTGAGGTGGAAGGTATTGGATCAATTTCGGGTATTCTTCGGTTTCTCTTTGTTGTCAAACAAGCGAGTGAAGCTTGAAACTTTCCTGTGATAAAGCTCAATTGAAATGATTCTCCTTGGGACTACTAATGTTATATTAGCAATCTAGAATAATCTATTAATATGGTAGGTGCGGAAATTCAATTCCCACTGTTAGATCAAAGGATATTTATAGTTGTAATTAGGGTTTTCATGGTTATTTTAATGAGGTAGATGAAATGTAGGGAGATTGGGTCTTCATCGTTAGATTAAGAGAAAATCTATGATTGTAAATAAAGCTTTCATGATCTAGAATGTTCTATCAATGGGATAAATGGAAGGTAGGGAGATTAGATATCCACCATTAGATAAATGGGCAATTTACGAGGTGATCAATGGTTCTAATGAATTGAGCTCATGTATCATTAGGTGCACTCCCATCATCATCGATGATGAATCTTTTATTGATCTCCACCATTAGATAAATGGGCAATTTACGACATGAATCTTTTATTGATCTATATAACATCATCGGATCTTGGACAAATGCTTCAAATTGTCATGCCAAGTACCAGGCATCTGGATCTGTAATATGATCCATAACTAGCTCCAACTAGTATCAGTTAGCTGAACTAAACTGTGGTGGAGCAAATGGCAACCGATTAGGTGTATGCCGGCCACCGGGATTGGATGTGGAGTTGGCATCTTCATTTTGCACGGAATCACTATAATGCCTGCTATGGTTTGCACCTAATTTGAATCAGTAGGGTCATTGGCTGCAGCATCAAATGCAGACCTCTTAGTTGTCGCCTGACATGGTATTGTTGGTTCTCGGGCTTCTCTTTGTGCAACACGACTCTTTTTTTATTATTCACCCAGAATTTAAGACTTGAGTAGTTTGTGAGGAGATGTCACTTCCTATGAGATCGTGAGGTAGAAGGTATTGGATCATTCTCATTCTTTAGTTTCTCTTTGTTGTCAAACAAGTAAGTGAAGCTTTCCCATGATAAAGTTCAAATAAAATGGTTTTCCTTGTGAATCGTCCCCACTCCAATCTAACCATTCCTAAGAAGGTGGTGATTCGAACCCCGACTTCCCCCTTCCCATGTAAAAAGGATGACCACCATGACAAATCCCGATGATTTTTTATGAGAACTTTAGAATGCTCTATTATGGGTAGATAAAAGGTAAGGAGATAAGATCTTCAACATTAGATTAAGAAAAGATCTACAATTATAATTATAGGTTTTCTTGAGCACTCTTTAATATCTCATTAATAGGATTAACAATAGGTAAAGAGATTGAAACTTCACCATTAGATAAAAGGGCAATCTACGAGTCTACAATCCTAACTCAAGGGGTTCATGTCGGGAAATATTTTCATATTTGGGTAGAACAATAAAGTCAAATTTTGAGGCATGATATTATTTATTTTAAAGATTTATTTGCCCCATGAAGTTGTTAATGATTACTGGCAAATTTCCTTTATGATACAATAAAAGCCTCGATGAGAATATTAGATAGCAATTATATATTTCTCTAGGGTCTCTTTAGGAAACAATTGGAAACAATGTCTGTATATTCTTCTGAAAGAAAATGAAAATGGAAGAAAAATATTATGATTGAATAGATACGTTCAATAATTAATAGTAAAAATAAGAAGTTACATTTGAACAAACACAACCTTTCAAAGATTAAAAAGTTATGTCTGAACATGTACAAACTTTGAGATAACCATTGGAAGAAATAAAAAAATTTGGAATTAAAAAAATAAAAGATAACCGTAACTCATTAATGAATAGGCACACTATTTTAATAGGATGCTATGGTTAATTTTTTATAATAATAAATCCAAATTTTAATATATAAAAGTAATGATCGTTAATTAGTGCTAAATCTTGTATACATGCGGATTCACATCTTTTCGATATAGGACAAGGCACCTCTTCTAACAATCTCCTACTTTGTTTGTAAAACGAAAAACAAAAATAAAACGTTAAAAAAAATACAGTCAAAATTTTCATGAGATTAATGTACATACATAAAGGTCTCTTTCGAGTTAAACCTTTATATAGTACAAGTATCTCAAAACCCTGTTAAGTTGACAAGTAGCTCAACTTTAAAATTGTACATTACACATATACTAACCTCTTGTTTTAACAAGAAATTATATATTACTCAGCACTATTATGGCCATGTGCTTGGTCCCGTTTCATGAGTTCTCTAAAAAACAACCCTAAATGTCGTAAGAAGCGGCATCACTTCTAAGCTCATATATGTGAAATATCCACTATGCATTTCTATTACTATTAACATATTACAAATTTATATTATATTTCATTAGTAATTCAATTCGACCTATAAAACGTAACGGATGATATTGACTTCTCATATCAAGGCTAGCGTCGGTATCAAGCAATTTCTTTTTGTTAACTTGTTTTTACCCATTAAACCTTGTAATTAGTGATATTCTAGAAAAAAAAAGTCGGGTCACCATTACCGTCTCTAAACACAAATCCTATAGACCTTGCTGTCAGGGTCCAGCTTTGTAGAGTTTTGAGTGTCTCCATTCCCGGCAAGGCTCTTATCAACAAAATCAGTTTTTGTTCCCGACAAGGATGATGATCACATTGCTCCCTCTTTCAGTCTGAACTTCCTCACCACTTGTCGGTGTTCAGAAAAGATTGCCTATTGGCTACATCATGCACAATAACCGCAACAGATGAATATCTAATGCAACTTGGGATGAGAGTGTGGAATCTCTCCTGTCTCGAAGTATCCCAAAGCTGCAATGGCACTGTCCGACCCTCAAGGTATATCGTCCTCAACAAAAATTCAATTCCGATGATGGCCTTGTAAGTGGTGTCAATCTTGCCATACATGAAGCGAGGGATGATGTTCATCTTGCCTACTGATTGACACCTGAGGAAGACGGCATTGTACTTCGCGAGAGGGGACACATTTGCCATTCTTTTTCTTCTTCTTTTGTCAGACTTTAAGGCGTGATATCACTTTATTTAAGGATTTATTTGCCCCATAAAGTTGCTAATGATTACTAACAAATTTCCTCCAAATACAGCAAATTCTCAATAATGATACTATATAGCAATTCTAATATTTCTCCAATGTCTCTCTAAGAAACAATTTGAAACAATGGCTATTTTCGAAAGAAAACGAAAAATGAAATAAGAAGATTATGATTGAATAAACACATATAGTAATTAATAGCAAAAACAAGAAGTTACAGACACAACTTCCAAGAATTAAGAAGTTATGTTAGAACATGTGTGAACTTTGAAATAACCTTTGGAAGAAATAATAAAATTCGAAAATAAATAAATAAAAAATAAAAGTAACTATAACTCCTTCATAAATAGTCTCCTAGTTTCAACAAGACATTATGGTTAATTTTTTTTTATAAAAATAAATTGAATTTTTAATAAATAAAAATAATAATTGTTGATTAGTGCCAAATTTCGCCCACGCGAGCATTTATGTCTTTTCGATGTGAGACAATGCACCTTTTAATTTGTTTTACAAACAAACTATCAATAATTCACGTATAAGTTGGTGCTCTCTCATCATCCACAAATTCAATATAGAAAAGCAATAGCAATACAAACACTACCATTGAGGTAGAACATGATGCATGGTATGAGATGAGCCGAGGTGGCGGTGGTGGAGGACGGAGGATCATGTGTCATGGACCGAATTCTCCCCTACCCTCATACTCTTGTGAGTGAAGCTTGATGGCATCGGAGTGAAGAGTGAGTGATAAAGAAGAGATATACAATAGTTGTAAGAGGGGCATCAGGGTGTTTGTGTTAGGAGTTTTAGGATACAACAATTGTAACTCTAAGGAGCTCTAAAGACGAGATTGGCATCTAGTGCACAAATTGATTGAAAGCAAATGCTAGATGAGATCCCGGTAGGGCCGAAATTAGTTGTGTTGTTGAAATGTATTGTATGTCTCACTTGAAAGATTAGATGCTTGAGTTAAACTAGATGTTATACGATCCAATACGAGGATGTTATTTGCCACACTATTCTTAAGAACAACAATAGAAGGAAGGCCGGCCAAGAGTTCTCGGTTCACTAGGTGTTGTATGGGTTATTTCACAACCAAGAATTTGTCAACTCATGACAAATGGTACTAGAGTCGAATCACTCAAGTAGGTGGGTAATTCGGGAAAACTTGTGATCTACTCGGTCCTATGGAGGCGAGTAGTGACTGCCGAGGCTAAGAAGGCTCGGACAAGGTGAGGCTCTCGTTTAGCTTCTAGAATGCCAATGGAGGGACAAGAATGAATCTAGTCACTAAGGGCGCACATTATACAATTTCTATTCCATAAATTGATTTTTCTATTTCAATTCCTCGCACGAGCATCTGAGGCAAAATAGACATTTGATAACAATATAAAATTTATGTTCTCAGAATAGAAATTTATTCGATAACAACATAAAATTTCTCTTTGTCCAATGGCGGTGGGTGGCTAACGATTGGTAGGCTACAGTGGGTGCATGATACAATTTCTATTCTAAAAATTGATTTTTCTATTTTGATTTCCCAAACGAGCATCTGAGACAAAATAGACATTTAGGGCATGCATGGTAACAATTGATTCTGTTCCTAGGAACAATTGATTCTGTTTTTTTGTTCTCAGGAGCGGATTTGGAACAGAAATGCGTTTGGTAAATTTTTTGTTCCCGGAAACAAATTTGTTATGGGGAATAGATTTGGAGTAGAATTAAGAAGCAAAAAAAAGTTGCTTCTCGCTCCCGGGAACAACTTCAAGAATCAGTTTTTTTTCCCTTTCTTTTTTTTCTCCTCTCTCTTTCCTTTTCTTCTTCCTCCCTTAGCCTACGCCCCATCGCCGCACACTAGCCACCGTTGCCGATGTCAACGGTGTGGCTGGGTGAGGTCCAGTGAGCTCGCCTGGCCACTGGCGAGGGTCGACCTCGCCCGATCTGGGCGACGCTTGCCTCGTCGGGCCACCGGGAGCCTCGGCCTCGCCAGGCGACGCGAGGGTCAACCTCACCCGGCCATGGTGAGGCCGACCTTGTGTCGCCTGGGCGAGGTCGACCCTCACCAGACCTCACCCAGCCGGTCGGCGACCACTACCGTGGTGGCGACCGGCCACAATGGAGGAAGGGAAAAATAAAAAAGAAAAAGAAAAAAAGACAAAAAAAGAAAAAACATGTATTTAAATCATTAAAAAATTTAAAAAAATATTTTGGACTAGAAATTCTAAGGTTTTACCAAACGCATTTATATCTCGAAAATAAAAATTTTGGACAATTACCAAACGCCTTCAAATGCTCAGAAATTGTTCTCGGGAACATAATAAAAAAGAATAATTTTTGAGCAGAAATTGTTCCCAGGAACAAAAGCGTTACCATGTGCACCCTTAATAACAATATAAAATTTATGTTCTCAAAATAGATAATCATTTGATAACGACATAAAATTTCTCCAAGCCTAGTGGCGACAGGTGGTTGATGATCGACAAGCTACAACAGTGACAGGCGGGCAACAATGGGCAACAGTGTCAATCACGGGGGATGATTGGTGGGTGGTAGCCGACGGCCGGGGACTGGTGGTGGGCAATGGGTAGTGACGAGAATAAATGATGAGAAGAGTTTTTATTTCTCAATTTTATTCCAAAAATAAAAAAAGTAACTTCTCATTTCTATTCCAAACTTATTTATGGAATAAAAATTTGTTTTAGAAATAAAAAAATGAAATTACATTACCAAATAAATTTTGGCTCCAAATATGTTCTTGGGAATAAAAAAATAGAAAAAAAGAAACAAAAATTGTGTCGTGCACACCCTAACTAAATAGGAAAAAAAGTTCCTAAATCAATGAGCAAACTCCAGAGGAGGTTTGCTGCCACATTTCCAACAATGAGAGAAACCTCCATTGGCTTTTTGCTGAGATCAAGACAATCCTAATAGGTAAAAGAAGATGCTGCCGAGGAAGTGCAATTGACTAGAGATGCTACACTTGTCATGCTACACTTGTCAGAGAAAGCACAAGTGACCAGAAATGCACAAACAACTTTAATCAGGAGAAGCTACCAATAGAGTGTAATGATCTATTCCGTTGGTCAAAAAATTAATTTTCAATAAATTTGGAAGTTTTTATGATTAAAAAATTAATTTAAAATAAATTTATCACATATTTATCGATTTATAATTTTTTATAACTAAAAACTTAATTTGAAATAAATTTATTATAAATATATCAATTTAAAAATTTTCATAATATCAACTCGATATGCAATACATTTGGCGCATGCCTGAATTTCCTCGTTTAATCGCTGAAAGTGTCTTCATGGCCTAGATCTACTTTTGCTGGTGCCAACGACATTATAGCAACCCAAGAGGTAAAGAATACCTCTACTTTCCTAAGATAATGTGTGTAAATCCCATTTCAGAGCGTAACAGACAGGAAACAGTCCACGCTTGGTCCCCCTCCACACAGAGAGAGAGAGAGAGAGAGTAAATAATCCAATGCCACATAGTATTACAAAAGTTGCCGGTTCATCTCATCTCAGGAGAATGCGGCTCCCTGGCAAATAGACCAGTTACAAAAACAAATAAACTGGAAAAAGGAGAATGATACAACAGAAGTGCAGACAGCAAAATTTGGTGAACAGGTAATAACACCCCTGGAAATAATATAAACGCTAATGGAAGGACAAATGGTATATCAATGCCATATTTACCCATTTCTATCGATCTATATAACATCATGGGATCTCGAACAAATGCTTGAACATGTCATGCTAAAAGTACCAGGTTAACCGGGATCTGTAATATGATCCATAATAACCTCCAACTAGTATCTGTAAGCTGAACCAGACTGTGGTGCAGCAGGTGGCAACCGATTAGGTGTACGCCGGCCACCAGGATTGGATGTGGAGTTGGTATCACCATTTTGTGCAGGATCACTATAACGCCTACTATGGCTTGCACCAAATCTTGAATCAGAAGGGCCATTGGCTGCAGCATCAAATGCAGACCTCCAGTCATCGCCTGACACGGTTCCATTGGTTCTTGGGCTGCTTTCTGCACAACAAGACTCCTTTTCAAATAGTCACCCAAAAACTGAGGCTGGGTTATTTGTGAGGAGACGTCACTTCCACATCAATGCACAAAGCATATACCACAAAACATACAAGTCTGTTTTATTTCACATTGGGAAAGTCGACATGCATGCCTTAATGAGCAGAGGTATTTATGAATCATTTAGTAAAACAAGATCCAAGATGACAAACAAGAGGACCTGCTTACTCACAACAACATACAAGGAAGAGCTTCCATGGCATTGGTGTAAAATACAAAATTAAAGTCTCTGAAGACTATAGACTTGGTTATTGAGAAAAAGAGTAGAAGATACATTCTTCAATTTCCATGGCAACATGCATGATAACTGCCTCATCATTACTAGCACCCCAGATTATGTAAACAGTACCTGAACCTTTTCCATCATTGGCCCAGCTGGAGGTGGCAGATGCTCGATTGTCATGAATACTAAGTTGCCTTGTCAGTTTTGAGAGAAGAGAAGACTGTTTCTGGTACCGTTCCCGCTTGCGTTTCACATTTTGGTCTTCTTGAAGGAGTTCTTCAATTTTTGCCGTGCTTTGGGAACTGCAAAGTGATGCGTGATGGAACATTTAGCCTGCCAGTCTTCAGTGACATATAATAAGCAAAGTATATTTTCTGTAGGGTCTTCCTGCCAAGCGCAGCTGAGACTGCAAAATTTGCACTTGAGAGCAGTATGCCTTAGGCTCTCAGCAGTTGCACCAGAAAATACTCTGGCTCTACTCAGAGGCCACCTAATGGTTTCCATCATATGGCAATACTATTCTTAAATCAAAAGATCAGACCAGAATTTTAAACAATGGCATTTGATGTCATATATCACTATACTGCACCTCTAGACCTGCTTAAGCTAGTAGATGGGCTGTTAGTGCAGTCATAATTTCGAGATGAAATCAAAGCCAAGTTCATTTACTTTCATGCTCCTACTAGTACCAAATTTTAAATGTGATTTTTAAAATCTCTTTGCTAAAATGGTTCTTGTTAATCTGATTTCCCACACGACAGCTTCACGCACTGTTATTTTTTCAGTTTACATGTGTCAAAAGCATTAATTCCACATTGCTATATTTTGACTTAACGTATATGGACCATCCTCCACCTAACGACCAAATATTTATGGGTCAGAATCATTTAATGATCATGGCACAAGCCAGCTGTGAGATGCTTTGTTACATGATGGGGGAGGTATTTCCTTTTTTTGGTCCAACCAGGATGGATGATGTTGACATTATACATTCCTGATTACAAACCAAAAAATCTCGCATGTGATAAGCAAGTTGATTTTTATGTGGCCTCAGATTTGGTTCTTTAAGAGGATATAAACACATCTAGGCTGACTCTCACATAGCTAGAGAAAAATTGCTGCAGAAGGGGTTCAGTTCGTTAGATTTGCCAATCAACTTGTATATCTGATCTTTGTAGTCGAGTTGAAGATATCTACAACAAGACAGGAGATTGTACATGCAAATTCTAGCTTGAAGGAGAAACAACTATTAAACTACACCTACGTCTACCAACATTAAGCTGTTCAGGGGATTGACAAAAAACACTATATAATTCCCACAAATGGTACAAGCTTCTGAAGATCTTAGATAGTTGTGCTAGTAGAAATTATGCAACAAATGACAACAAGCACATTCTCCAACAAAAAGCATAATTTCCATAAAGGATGAACTAACCTGATTGAACTGTATAACTGATTAAGCATATCTTCCTTGGCCTTTTCAACTTGGCAAAGAACAACAGCCTGCTCAGCACAAAGATGGTTATAAATTGAACTCAGACTAGCAATGAGTACGAAGTAAAAGAGCAACGCTCATCAAGCCAAAAAGACTTACCTTTGGAACATTGGCAGCTAGGCTGTTAAGAACAGCTTCAACGTAACCACGTACTTCTTGAGACATCCATCGGAGTTCTTCTTCTGGATCTGTAGGTCTTCTAGCCACCATTGTATCCTACGAAAAAAAAATTCAAGCAAAACTTTCAGGTCTGCAGGTCCCCTATCCTCGTGTGTTTGTCGCATCATACTCACCAGAGAACCATCTGAAAGACTCTGTCGTACAGGAAGACCAGATTCGCGCTTTACTTGACCTCCCGTGGAAGGCTGAGCAACATTTCTTATCTTGTTCAACCACTCAATTTTATCTGCCACGCTCTCCGCCTTCAAAACCACAGCACTGTGGGCTGCAACATTTATTTTCAGACAAATTTTAGTAACTGACCATCGGCAGTGGAAAGTTATAAATGACAGAATAAATCAGTACCTTTTAAAACTGTCTTGTATGGAACCTTGCTAGTAATCTTGAAAACAAGACTCGGCCCTTTTTCAGGTCCATTTGCCTTTTTGTCCTTGGAACTTTTCTGTGGGGGTTCATCTTCATCGGATATTTCTTCAATATTACATTCCTGAAAATTTCATTCAAGCAGTCAGATAAGAGTACCAAAAAAAATTTGAACAAGAGAAGATAATGCACTTCTCCACAAGGATAAGATCTAAAGTACTGGGAGAAACATGTACCCAACATGAGACTACAAGGTTTCAGTAATAGCTTGTACCATTGAGTTGATCAACAAGGAATTAACAAATCCCAAGATGAAGCATAGAGTAGGAATTAACAAATCCTGAGACGAAGCGTAGAGTATGCCATGGAACAAAAATTTCAATTGACAATTACACAAGAGCACCCAGCAAAAGTATAATAACAATAATTTCCCCACACAACAGAAATCTTCTTAAGTTGGATGGCCACCAGTTTCTGGCTTCCTACTATCACAAATGCTAAAATATGTAATAATGGTTTTGAAACATAGCCCAAAAAGTTGAACCCACAAGAGGAATATTCTCAGATAGTTAGAATCAAACCGAGAGCTTTGAGAGAGAAACTAGCAAAAAGAGTAAAAGTGTATCACTCTGCTACAGGAAAAAAAATGCAAAATGGAATACAAATGAAAAACCAAACATTTCAAGATAATGTCAAACACAGAGCATAGTCTGAAACGTCATCCAAGAGGTTATAGTCTTCTTATGGTGGATGCAGCCTGGAGGATGCCAATGTGGAATTACAAGACTACCTAGGAGAGCTTCTTTCAGATTTCGAATATTAATAAAAGAAGACACGAAACATTGGTCATTTCACTAGATATACTGATGACACGTCTTTCATCAATAAGCAGGACTATCTAGGTACCGCATTTCTATTCGCTAAATGTAGATGAAAGCACCAATATGTAGTCATAAGAAAACAGAAAAACCGATGCATACAATATGAAAAGAAACACTTGAGGACAGCTAAATATGCTCATAGACAGTGCTTACCTCCAAAGTGATGACACCACGGAAATGCCTTTCTTCTTGCTTTTTGGTGTAGCCGAGCTGTAAAACATAAAAGATCAGCACTTCCCTTATCCAAATATTGTTGATACTGCTGCAGAGAGAACAGTAGCAGCAAATTTATCTTAAAATAATTTAACACTTGACTGTAATTCCCATTCGTCTTCTCCATATCCTAACCTGGACAAACCAGCTATATGACAGCAACCCAGGTGCATAGGAAATAGATATGCATTAAGCATGCAATTAAAATATATGAATGATAAATTAAAATCTGAACAAACCCCATCTACTTTGCACAACTGACAAATTAACACGTTCTTAAACTACATCTCAATCAGCATATATTTTTATCAGAAATCCAATATCCCTGCTAATGCATCCGTTGACAAACTTAACAGATGCATATAAAATAATTTCTTTTGTTGACAAGTTGCTTTTTCATCTAATTAATCAGCGAAAACATGAATTGGGGGGTGTGGGGCTATTCAACAAATAGCTAAAGTTAGAAGACTCAAAACTTGTGATGGGAAAGGTTATTCAGCTGACATAACCAAAAAAACTCTCTCTACCATAAAAGCAAGATATAACTAACAGCAGTAATGTTGCTCCACACATAACCAAGCCAAAGTCAATACTTCTAACAGAATACGATTCTGCCTGAATTAAAACAGCTCTAGCATGAGGGTAGACTGACTGGATTGGGGGAAGTATAACTTTTGTCAATGTCTAAAATGAAATACTTCAACAATGTATGATAATACTTGCCTTGCCACTTTTCTCATTTAATACAAACCATCTCCTACTCCATCCATTTGTTTTTGCACTTTTCTTTAACAAAAATCCTGCATAGTAGACAATCTTTGAAATTAGATTAAATACCCCTCTTTATTTAAAATTACTACCATGGAGCAAGACACCCCCACAAGAAAAGATGGCTCAGATCATTAACTTTGTATCCTAAAAAAGAAAATACAGGTTTGTGAAGGATTGGCCACGCAAACTACTGAAAGAACAATTCTCTAAGAAAATGTATGTCCAAAATTTAAAATGAAAATGGTCTCACATGAAGGGAATTGTGCAGCACTTCATAGCAGTCTCCATACAGAGGGCAGTAAGCAACCTTTCTTGAGTAAATGAAGAAAAGTTTGAAGAAGCACTAGAAATGGGTATACCATACAAGTAGGACAGGGAGAGAAAAGGATGAAAACAAATGTCCCTACAGACTTGAGTCAAAGAATATCTGTGAATAATCAGGATGGCCATTTAAATAAACAAATGACAAGTTCAAATATAAAGAAAAAGAAGTGAATGAGCAATAAAAAGCTATCAAGGATTAGACATGAAGATTAATGCTTCACCAATATTATGCAAACATATAAATCAAGCATCCACATGCACATCACTCATTAAAAGTGGCAGCTTGCAGAGAAAAAACTTCATTCACTCATAAGTAACAAAGTTGTTCATGCAAAGGGAATCAGGGTGTAGATTGTTGCTTCAGCAATCATAATTTTATCAGTCATCATCTGACAGAAAGTCACATACCACAAAGTTTAAGGAAATTTATGTACAAACCTGCAGTTATCTCCCCTCCAGGCCCAGCAGTTTTCAGCGTTGGTTCCTCTGGAACATCCTTATCTTGCTGAGCAGACTTATCTTTCATAGATTTTAAGCTTCCTCCAGTTTGTTGACCCCCAGTTTGAGGACTTGTAGCCTGTAGAAGTTGAAAAGGTATGACAAGGCTATCCCATGATGCAGAAACAGCTAATTAATCACAACAATAGGGAATGAATCTGCTTCTTGAAAGGAAAGATACATACTCTGTTTAGCATAGATTGCTCTGCTTCAATGGCTTTTTTGGATGATCGGTTTTTGAGTTCTTCCTCGCGACGCTGCCTCTCCATTCTGCTCAAATTCAAGAGGAGGCAGAACCATATAGACGTGATGAGAAAACAAAATAGTTTTTGCTCATTTAATCTTTGTCTTTCTAACTCATTCCTTCATAATCATGTCAAGCCAGCAGGCAAAGGTACAAATAACAAGATACAAGAAATTAATGCATGTATACTGAAATCGCCAGTCTAGAGATATGTTTTAACTAAAGTGAACTGTTTCTCGTTACTTGTCTATGAGAGAGTAAGACATTAACTGACAGTTCATCCTGAATGAAACATAAAGGACAATTGTTGCTGTGCAAACAACATAAACATAAGCACCTATATTACACATATATTGTATCAAACTATGTCAACCAAAACCTCAACATCTGACATATAAGTTGCTAAAAGCAGTGTGATGCGAGAATGTGTGAACAATCCAAAAAAATTCATAGTTACATTATTTGTCACTTATTCCACACAAGTTTAAAGCATACCGCCTTTGCACCAATCGGATGAAGTGTTGGGGAGGAACAAATGCACGTTCCATATCAACAAGGGCAATCACCATTTTCTTGGCTTCATTCTTGAAGTTATCTAATGCTGCGCTAGCTATTGCCACAACCTGTCAAAGAAGATCATATTAAGTTAACTGACTATAAAAGCATGTATTCACAAGACATACAAATTGAAGATTGATGGCTTCAACATGATATTACCTCTCTTTTGAAAGGAGGATATCTTCCAAGACCCGGTGTAGCACTTGCGGCTGCAGAAACAATATCCACAAGCACATGATGGACCTAAGTTAAGAAAACATTGCTTCATGGTCAGCTGAAAAAGTGGCAGGAACGCCTGAATGAATCATCACATTAGCTCAAGGAGGATGATGAATAGAATATGTAGAAAACTAAAATCATCAGATCACATGATTTACCTCATCAACACATAGTCGTGCAGGCTCCTTCGCCATTTCTAGGACAATTTTTATCAGAGATCTTAGCCCTTTCTCAGGAGATATCAGATATGGTTGATAACCATCCGCCTCTAATACAATCTGTTATGGTAAAAAGAACCATCATAACATGAAAAATGCAAAATGAATTTTGTGCAAAAAACACAAAAAACTCCATATATAGTGAAAATGAATAATATACCCTCTTGACATTATTAATGTCAAAGTGCCTGTCCAAAGGAAGCTGCTTGATTCGGTTAGGGAAATTACCCTCAAAACTTGCCACAACCTTCCAACCACTGCCCTGCAAAAACAGAAATAGCGTAAAAACTAATGCGTCTCCAGAGAATATCAGGAAGCACTCCAGGCAATAATGTCCATCGTGTGTTGCAGTTACTCATCTCAGAATGTCAGGCATAATATGGTCAGTAAATCAGGAGCACTCCGGGTAATAATGTCTCTCATATGTTGCAGTTACTCACCGCAGAATGTCAGGCACAATATGGCCAGGTTTATCTATTCTAGAAGATTCTGGTAATCTGGATCTAACTCTACCACTTTACTCAGGTTGGACAATTGGCCTCACCCGACAAGAAGTTTCCGGTTAATATAGCTTCCTTAAGTATAGAAAACACAAGGCAAGATGCTGAGGGCTAAATTCTTTTTTCTCTTCTTTTTCAGGGGCAGCCGTTCAGAAGGCTCACCTGCACTCTTCTTCCAAAGCAATTGCATGGCATCATCTTATCTTTCACATCCAAATCAAATCTCATATTACAGACTAAAAGACGGAGAATAATGATAAGCATGTGACCCATTCATTGAACATGGAATTAGGCATGAAATTATGCCAGAATATCGCTCTCCTAAGTAAATCACCAAACTCAAATTTTTACTTTGAACAAAGAAGAAGCTGCACATGTTGCAAGTGGCAAATGACTTTTTTGTATTTCGAACAAAGACAATACAAGATGAGAGGAACACACCTCACCGCCCATAATATGCTGAAGAAATTTGTCTTCAAACTCACGACATAACTCCAAAGCGAGAGCTCGTGTACCTTCAGCACTACTGACCATTTGTTCCCCAAGCCTCACCAACTCATCCTGAACGAGCTGAGACTTGCCCTGAAGCCTGTGAGATGTTAAAGAGTAGTGTCAAATGAGAACTGCCTATAAGTATAGTACGGCCAAGATACAAATTGGCTCCAGAGACCGCAAATCAAACACACAAAGCACATGCAATTGGAATGAAGAAAAGAGTAAGCTAAGAAACAAAATAGAAGCCAATAAGAAAGCACATCAAATTTCTATCAAAAAAGGTAAATAAGGAAAACAACAAAATATCTCCGTGCTGCTATAGTGAAATTAAGGCAAGAAAGAGTGAAGGACATAAAGCAAGTACCCAGAGAGCAGATTCGGAACTCTGAGCTTCATACGATTGCGAATCTGGCCTGCAAGGGCATCAACTAAAGCTACTCTACCAAGCTTGCTTGGAGGGGCTCCGGTTAATATAGATTTCAGACTTTCGCTCTCAGCACGCCAGGCAGTTTCTAAAGAGCTCTCCGACCCAGCACCAGACTGTGCTGAAGCTATAGAAACAGACTGTCCAATCAGAGCAATCCATGGTATATCAGATGATTTAGGCGGTCCCTGATTTGACAAGAGAGCCTGAACAGCTGCTAGTGCTTTTGAGTCGGTAGCTGATAGATCAATTTTGCTAATGACACCGACAGTTCTAGTGCCTACAACCATGACAGCAAAATGCTTTTAATAAGTGCAAAATAAAAGGGAAAAGGCACCTGGAAATCATTATCACGGGATAAAACATAATATATATGTCACAATCAAAATGAAGCTTGAGAGCTACTTTACTTTCAGCATCATATTCTTTTGCAAGTTTAAGGGCCCGAGCTGATGAAATTTCTGGTGCTTGAGAAGCAGGTACTATCACCAGCAGAATTGCATCATTATGCTCAACATACTCACTGATCTGGATAAGAGGAAACAATGACATCAGATAGAGAGAGGATGAGCATTTCCTAAAGAAAACATACTAATGCATCATCGGCCCATATGTCATTAACAAATGATATGCCTTGAAAATAAATCTGAACTATGTAAGTTCAAAATTACTCACCATCGAATCGTCCATAAACCTTTGATCCAGACCTGGTAAGTCGACCAACTTTAACGGTGGAGCTGGAGTCATTTAACAAGAAATTAGGATCTCCAGGAAAACGAACATGAATTTACAATGGCAACACATTACAAAAGAAAAAGTACAAGATTCAATCGTTACTGTGTGGATAATCAGACATCCAACCCGTAATCACGACACAATTGCAAGAGCGGAGCTCCACTAATTAAGCTACATCCCAGCTCCCTTCGACCACTTATTAATTACATGCAGCTAAGCTAGCCTTATGCACTCAATAATATCTCATGATTAAGTAATTCATGCAGGTAAGGCCCGGAAATAGCCAAGAATCATCCACCTGCCTTGCAATGCAAACCTATGAATCATGTGTTCTTATACCCTCATCACTGACCTTAATTTCCACAAATATAACGAAATGCAGAAAAAACCAACTGTTTTAGAAGCCTGTCTGATTGCACTAAAAAAGTACCATTAGGAAAAGTTTCACGAGTTTCGGATTTAAAGAAATTCAGTGTTATTAGCTACAAGATTTAAATTAAGCCAAAAACAAAAAGTAAAAGCCAATCCAGACGAGCCCTTAACTTGAAGGAATAAGTTTGTTTCGATGCATTGAATCAACCAAATTTAGGCAACAATAAGCAACGGAATGATTTTTTTTCTCTCCAACATAGCTTGCATAAAAATTGGTAAAGCCTACAGCAACTCTTTAAGTGCTTCAGCCAGCCCTTTGCAACAGTAGGCTCAAGTAAAATAAGTACATGTTACACACATATCCCCCTTGGTTTTAATGCTAAAGGCTCTTTCTTAACCGACCTAAAAGTCAAACACACTTGAGAAACAAAAACCTGAATTTGAAAGATTACAAGCAGAAAAACAGGAACAGTATTACCCCAGGAGGACATAAGATCTTGCAAAAGTAAATTTCTGGCATTCAATTTCTTAAGGGGGGAAAACTCAAAAAGATCACCCTCAAACAACAAAATAAAATTAAAAAACATACCTGTGCTAGTGCGGAGTTTCAAATATATGTCATCACGACCCCTTCCTGACGAACTCTTGCTCAGCCTATCTTGCAGCGAATGCCGAAGAGCACCTAGGTATTGCAAATTGAGAAAACCACGAAAAAGTGAAATCATGTTATGACTAATGTGTTATGTTTATTAATTAATAGGGAAAACGATCATAACAAAAGCTCTCTAAAGAGAGCCACTTATCCAAAGGATGTAGTGGAAGCTTGTAAAGGGATTTACTTGCGGAAACTTGTTGCGATTTGTTGTCAATCTGCAAGACAATGGACTTGGTGCTGACAGAACCATCCCTGGATAAATCAACACTTATGGGAGCACGAGTAGCACCATTTTCACCAGTAGGCTATCCAACAAAAAATAATGTTAGACAAAAAAGCAGAGAGACATTAAAAAAACATAAAGCAAGAGCTTAACATGAAAGAAACTTACCAAAATTGGATGTCCAATCAAACTATTTAATACAGCAGATTTTCCAGCACCCTGAAATGTGTGCAAATATGAACAAGTTGTCAAGATATCTAACTATTCACGGCGACAGGCCCACTGACAAACATGCAAAGCAAACAGACACTCACATAACCAAAAACAACATCAAAAGACAAGGGAACAGCAACGATATGCCTGACTAGGAGCAATTTGTAAGTTAAATGACATAACTGCAACCAGAAATTTATATCTATCGTGGTTTTCTAGTCCACATGTATACCGATTCACCGTCAGAGCATAATACAAGTTTACAAAGAAAATGGTGTTCTCACCCGTCAAAAACCATCAGATTAGAGCAAGAGGACCAAAACCGTACAAATAAATTGCCATAAACCAACATAAAAATCCCATCTACTATGGCATAACCCTCACAATGTTCTTTAAGGATACGTAAATCGCTTTGTAAAATGACTAGCCAAGGCAAATAAAATGATTAGCTCAGATGATTGCGACCATATTTTACGAAACTCTCAGAAGGCACGACCTAAGAAGATGGAGATAAGAATGCAAGTTGCATAGAGTTGGAGTACTAGCGTCTTAATAGGAAGGAAGCTCGCCAATCCCATTTTCTGATCTCTGCGAAATAACACCTGGCTAGGCAACATGATCCAATATGAAAGTTCAACAAAAAAAAGGTCGGTCGATACATTCTTGAAGATCCAACCTCAGTGCTAGTTCACACTGCCCGCTTTTAAGTAGCAAATTCTCCAATGTAGCGCGATTAACAAAAACCGACAAGAAGAAGGTGCGGAATCCATACAAATCCACTATACCGAGAATCTGCCAAATGGGCACGACTTGTTAAGTCGTGGTGAAAGGTTAAATCACGATGAACTGAGTCAGAAACCAAGCGTAGGGCCATGTCAGCTTAATCAGACTTAATTGGGGAGCGAGGGAGAGAGCCCTCAATATACCCGTTTTCGCAGAGTCCCACAATCCAGGAGGTAACCAACTTAAAAAGTGGTGGCGAGCAAAAAGGCAGGCATAGCATGGAAAGGAATAATGATGATGTAGATCAAAGAGAGAGAGAAGGAGAAGGAGTACTCACAACGTTGCCAAGAGAGACGACGTTGAGGAAAGAGGAAGGGCGGTGGTTGGAAGAGGAGGAGGAGGAGGAGGTATCGTCGATGTCCTCGTCGGCGAGGAGGGCAGAGGCCTGACGCATGGAATCAGAAAGCTGGCGCAACTCCTCAATCGCCTCCATCACGAGCCGATTACAGCAACGAAACGACCGATGAAATGAACAAGGTAAGGAAGGGAGAGAGGGAGAGGATCTAATATGCGGAGGACGGAGAACAGAGAACAGAGAACAGAGACAAAAAAATAAAAAATGAAATTGAAAAAAGCAAAAGGCTTTTCGGGCACAGGAGGAGGTTGAGGAGGGAGGGAGGGAGGTGGTACAACAAGAAGATTTAGGGTTCGATTCGAAATTCAAAAACGTGTTGATTTGTCTTCTCTCTGTCTCTCTCTCTCTGTGTTCTCCTTTTCTTGACGGTTGAATTGAGTTGAGTTGAATCGACGAGGAGGAGAAGGAGTAAGTCTAGTCAGGGCAGGCGGGCACTCCTGAGGAAGAGGAGGAGAGGAGGAGGGAGATCCCGGACGCCACACCCACCTCCAAAATAATATTGAAAATTTGAATTTCGACAATAATGCCTTTCGCGAAGACAGACTAATTCAAACCCAAAAATGAACGTAAAGTTGAAAAAAAAAAAAAAAGGAAAAAGAAGAAATAGGAAGTCGCCCTCTCTGTCCGCCTTCGCGATTGCAAATTTGTACCCGCTATTAAAATGGGAATGAGGGAAGCAAGTGCTGCCCACCCTCTCGCAAAGTCATCCTTCCTTTGGCATTTTATTTATTTGAAGCAGAGGGCTCCTCCACCACCACCTTCTGTCTAAAATCCATCCTCCATCGGGAACCCACATAACATAACATCTCATCTCATCTCATCAACTTCTCATTTAGGATGCGTAAAATTCGGAGTGCCCTTTTTGAGACGAGCCGACATCGCCCTTTTCTATTTTCCTTTCAACTTTTTCTGTTTTTGATTGAATACTTAAGAAACACTAAATTACCATATGTCCTCTGCTATTTAACAGCAGTCTCATCGGTGCATACATCAACTGATTTTTTGTGGATGACAGAAACATGGGCATGGGGGGGCGAATGATCCCAATTTCTCAATCTGTGTAAGATAAAGGTGGTAAAGAGACCCAAGTGAAAAAATCAGCCCAAAAAAGTGGGAGCCACATGGGGTGAAGCCATCCATCATCCCCCCCTTCCTATTGGAAATTCCAAATGATGTCCGGCACTTCTTCTTTTTTTTTGGGGGGTTGGGGGCTTCAACAAAGGCTAGAATTATGTTCTCCCCAGTCCCCACCTTTTTTGCTCATTGACTTTCGTTATCGGTTGAGTCCTTCCTATTGCGTTTACAGAAATTCCCTTCTCCATCCTCAAAACAAACACAATCAGATCCCATCTAAACACCACCCCACCCGCCAAAATGATAACGCTCCCATCGGCTTTAAGAACGGAAATGATGCGGTCATTCTCGAACCATCTGATTTCAACCTCTGCTCTCTTTTTCTTTTCTTTTTTTGGGCTGAATCGAACTGTTCTCCATACCATACGCAAGGTTTCATAATTCTGGATGTCGCAGGAATACCAAGGACAACACCCAGGAGCACGTACATCAGACAGCACAAAGGAAGAATGGCGACAAATCTGAGAACATGGGAATGCAGGCGACACCGATTAAATTACATATAAAAAGTCTGGAATCCATCTGGGTCCCATCTAATTATCTATCGCTTTCTTTTTCCCGCTCCCTATTGTTACTATTATAATTACTATCATTACTACTATTATTATTAATAAGCACCGTCGAGAACGCCGCCCAAAGCTGAGAGCAGCTATTCCAATCCCGATGATATTGAACTCTTTCGCTAAGCAGCAACTCAGCCCGCACGTATCACAATTTTGGATGATCATAGATGTAAGAGCAGTATGGTTTCATTGAAAAGATTTAAGAACAAACTCACGTCTACACATTCACGGCACTGGTGGTTGCTCCCTGGTCATCCATCAGTTGCTGAGCTGCTCTTTCTACAGATCTAAAACCAGTCGGTTCCTATTACACATCCCACTTCTCCCTTTTTCCCACTAAGCATGGATGTTACAGTTGGTTTCCATGTCACTATAATAGTTCACCTTTTGCTCAATTTGCATTGCTTTACTTGTGCGAATGAAGATGGGGGTACAACCCGAGAACATGCTCTGGCATGAAGTCGTGCCTTGTCAGAAGGCCAACAATCGGAGGCCTCTGCAAAAGTCAGATCGAATGCAGTTTAGAATCAAAACCATTATAAGAATATTGATTTTCTTTTAAGGTCATGCTTAAGCTTGGGTGTGTGTGCATCGTGTGTGCGTGCGTGTGCGTGAGAGAGAAAGAGAGAGAGAGAGAGAGAGAGAGAGAGAGAGACCCCGGGTGTCTTTGGCACAACGCACAGGTGCCTAAGTCCAAGCTCCCTGAAGAGAACAGCAGCTTTAGCTAGTGATGTGGTCTCGAGCACTGTATAAGGTGACATATTAGTAATAGGATGCAGATCAACAAACATCTCCATCTCATCATCCTTGATGTCCAAATCCTCCACCTTGAGCCCCTTCCCTGATCCTGGCTTCGCAAATTCATGAGCTTTAAACCTCCTCAAAATTTCTGATCCCGTCATCACCCTCTGCTTCGTGAACTTTTTCCCTTTCAGCAACACCAGTAGATGGGACCTCAAAACAAGTCCACACAATTCTGGAGCTGCTGAGAAAGGTGGCTCATCGATCACGGGAAACCCATTATGTTTGGTGATCTTCAAAGCATAAATTATATTCCCCACCTTTTCAACCCCAGAGAATGTAACCAAGGGACCAGAAACAGCATCACTTGCGACCAGATTCCTCATGTATGGTTCTGCATGTGCTTCCATGTATGGCAATCCCTTCATTTTCACAATTTGGTCATACACTCCTTTGTTGAAACCATCTGCCACCGTCTTTGAGATGAGGAGAACTAGCATGACCAATGGTAGCATCAACAAATTATTGGTGAGTTCTAGAAGGATGACGCAGAGAGAAACCGTCATTCTCATTGTGCCACCCAAGAAGGAGGCAGCTCCGAGAAGGGCAAAGAGTCCTGCATCAAGCCCAGAGAGAGGGCCGAGAAATGTCCCCACAAGGCGGCCATACGAGGCCCCAGCAAGTATAACCGGGATGAAGAGCCCAGATGGAATGGCAATTCCATATGTGACAATTCCAAGGAAATATATGGCAGCAAAGAAAACTAAAAGGGTAGAGATTTGAAACTCCTTCTCAGTGCTGGAACTAAATAAGCTCCGAATTGCATCATCATTCGTCGTTAGGAAGAGGGAAGCAAGGTCATTGTAGTGGTTTGGGGGACACTGGAAGTTCTTATAGTTCCCCGACCGACCTAAAGTAGGGCATTCCTCCTCTGAATGAGCAGGACAGGGTGTACATTGGAGAATCCATGGAAGGCCGTACGAGCAACATGAGGTTAAGAAAGAGATGCAGATAACAAGTAGTACTTTGAATGAACGACCTCTCCTGCATACCAATTCAAACATCAGTTTCCATTTAAATCACATCAATTAAATAAAATAGAGCACAATCAGAAGCATCTCAGAGGTGGTCAATATTAGAGATGAGGCGGCTATACATTAGGAAAACACAGCACTGGTAACAGATCACAGATACCCAGGATGAAGATACTCTTTTGCAAGCCATTGAGTGTTGACAATGTCTAGGACTAGAAGAAGGAAAATGGGAAAAAAGATGACAGAAGGATGAAGTAGAACTAAGAAGTCTTACTCTTAAAGGAGCAGCATGCATTAGAAAGGGTATAATGGCACACGTATTTTGAGCAATTACAATGCCAGTAATACTTCATATTCCACTGCTACTTTTGTCAAGACTTGAGATAATAGTGCTTACTCATTGATGATGCTATATGTTCGAAGGACCTTGTCCACCATATAATTGTAAAGGCTCCCAAAAATGCCTCCAATAACTCCAAGGAAAATAACTGCCAATAGATCTGGGGTGCCGTAAATGGCAGGTGCTGAATTAACATCAAACATGATAAGACCACCCTGCCCAAACAACCCACATCTCCCACTCCTGCAAAACTCTATGAAGCCTCTCAGCACAACAGCTACAACAGCTGTCGTGAAAAATGTCCTCCAGAGAAGAGCACTCCGCCACCTGAAAATTTTCAAAGATCAGAATCAACTCCAGAGGATATAGGAAGGGAATTGAAGAAGTATAATATTTTCCATGTCTCAACAAGAGAACAAGAGTGATGAAGTTTTACTCAACACCCTATCACAGAGTTTACTTGTGAAAAGGAAAAAGATAAAGTGTGCTGACATTTTATTCGTCAATCCTGCTCCACCAACAGAATCCACATTTTCATACGCCTTGAATCAGCGTAGATGCAGATAACTGGATCAGAGCAATGACATTGAGCTACCACTTGCAAGTCCTATTCTGGCCTCTCTCCGGGGAAAAAAATGGTCCATATAAGTTTTCCTTTATATACAGAAAATCAATGTGATGACTTGTAAGAGCTGAGAGGAAACATGCTGGCAAAAAATCAGGAGCTGGTACATTCAGAATTCTATATTTTGGTGGGAATTTCACTTTGCATCATTGAGTTTTGAAAAAACCATGGTACATCCTCCACCTTAAACTAATGGATGGAAAGAGATCACCCCAAAATAGAGGAAGCAGAATCAGATACATCACCCCAAAGTTATGTGAAACTTAGGAGTCCTGGGTCATTATATAACAACTCCTTTGGTCAAAAAAGGATTCTCTAAACTAATGCAATCGGGCAACACTCAAAGCACTGCACAACAGCTTACAGGTTGCCTCAATGAAGAGGATCAAACCACTACCCTTGAACTGGTTGCCCGTGAATTTTCAATTCGAGACCTGAAAGTCATTGACCTTGTCCACCCAATTCATTCAAGTTCACCCACCCAAAAATGCAAAAAAGGAAAATTAGCAAGCCCCAGTGACCAACATTCTTTAAAATCTTGAGGGCAATTGTGCCGGGTTGCAATTCGGCCGGAACACGCAATTTGGGATGTTACCACAAAGAAGGTAAGAATGCACCACTCCAAACCAAAGTGACTTCACTACAGCACAACCCAAGGGCAAAATGTAAGTTAGAATTGCTTAGAGTGGAAGCATATACCATGAAGCTGCCTCTTCAAGTGCAAAGAGGACCCCACCCACAGGAGCTCGGAATGCTGCTGCTACTCCAGCTGCTGCACCACATGTTATTAAATCCCGCCTATCCCGATCATTCTTGAAGTATCTAAGCCACCTCCAAGTCAAGCGATACTTGCGAGATCCTCCCTGTCCAAGCAAAGAGGCAATGCAAGCACCAGTATGCACCATGGGTCCTTCCTTTCCTACAGCAAATCCAGCTGCAACTCCGAAGATGGAACCGAAAATCTGTGACGAAAACAGAAAAGTGAAGAATTGAGCAAAATTCTATTTACAACATTCAAATAATTGTGCTTCTACGAGCGTCCTCATGATTATTTTGGGATATTTCGCATAAATTTCTCTCTGGAGCAAAAGGTCTAAGAAAAGAAAAGGAGAAAAAAAATCCATGCCTAAAGTACAAATTTTGTACGACAGAGATACTTATCTAAGAGCTCAGAAGCAGTTGGAGAAAAGAATATACATAGGAGGTCCGTATTTGTGATCTAATACAATGCAATATTGATCCCTGAATGACTATTGTATCTCCAGGATGAAAGCATCACATGCAAGAACATTAGAATGGCCAAGTAGGCATCATTATTCTATTCTATATTGAGACACATTCTGGCATCTTTTGTTGGGGGGAAGAGAGGAGAGAGGGGGAGAAGCTACTTGCTGCTAACCTTTACAAAAAGGGTACTAGGAGCCAGTATAGAATGAGCATCTATGCCATTGAGGTATGCTTTAACCTCTGGTATGCCAGAACCAGCTGCTGCAGGGGCAATGTAAGCACAGAGCGCTCCAGCGGCAGCAGCCAAAACCACGTTGCAGCTAGCATATGCAGCAAATGCCTGATAATACCTGCATTGGGAATCAGATCATTCTAACAAACGAAGCAAAACATTTATTGGGAAGAAACACCAGCAACTTTGGAAGTAACAATGTCTTTGCAGAGGGAGCAAAACTTTGCCTACAAATCATACAAATTGTTCTGGCATCGATTCTCATTGTTTATGGCAATTTTTCCATTTATGAGATTTTGAGTTGTCGATTCAAACAACAATGATAAGTATACAAAGCTCGACTTTAGTTGGTTGGATAAAGGACACAGCTTTGACCAAAATTGGGAGTGAAGTAACATTTACCTTTCTTTGAGCATGAGATTGTTGGCGAGCAGGAGTTTAAAACCAGCAATATTCTCAACAGCAATGTTATTGAAAAACCCAACCAATCCGGTGCCTAGGCCAATGAGAAGGGCCAGAGTCCATTTCAGAACTACGTATTGATATATCTCAGACTTGGTCCTAGACCGCCAGTCCTGCTTGAAAAGATCGTTCTCGACAATCCTATAAGAAGAATCAAAGAGTGAGACTCGGCAAATAGCGTGCCAACATGGATAAATCAGTAGCGAATGAGATAAATCCTACGGATGCAACGGCCGGAAGGAAATTAGTTAGTGGGACAGCAAAAATTGTATGGAAAACCCAGCTTCTCATGAGCCGACCATCGGTGTTGTGGGTAAGAGGTCAGTTTGTAAGAATTGAGTCAGTCTAGGAAGAGCAAAGGCGACGTGTGGTTTCTTTTCCAAACAGTTGAGAAACCATCAGGAGATATGATATGTATCGTAATGTCCAAGAGCCAGATTTTTTTTGTTTTGTTTTTGTTTTACCATAAACAATTGTCAAACTAGACGGTGAAAACCGCGGGTTGGGTTTGGAAGAAGAGAGCATTAGGAAGGGAAAAGGTCGTCCCAATACGAATACTGCCATCGGAAGCAACACGCCCAAAGGACACGACCCAACTTAAGCCAGAAAAGAAAAGAAGCAGATCGGAAGGTGTTGTTAGAAAGGAGAAGGGGAGAGGAGGGAGGGTGGAAGCAATGCTCACTCGTAATCAAGGCTCTCAATGGGGCAGAGGTTGGCACCAACGATGGCAATCTGGGAGGTTCGGTTGATGCGGCCACCGCTGCTGTGCTTGTGCAAGAGCAGGGGCTGCCGCATTCCCTTGGGGCTCGACTCCTTCCCCTCTATCTCTATGTCATGCTGATGCCCATCCTCCTCCTCCTCCTCCCTCCTCTCCATCATCTCTCTCTCTCTCGTAAGATCAAGAATCCTTTTTTTTTGTTTTTTTTTTTTTTTCCTCTCTCTTTTATCAGGATCAGGGGAGGGAGGGCGGAAGGAAGGAAGGAAGGATGGAAGGAGAAGCAGCTTTTTTGGAAAATTGGAAGGGGAACATCTGTCAGTTGTCCATTTGATCATTACATTTCACGTTCCCCCAAAAAAATCAAAGGAAGTAGCTGAGAATGAACGGGTGTAAAATCCTAATCTCTCGCATTTGACAGACTGGAACTTTCCCCTCTTTCCCTCTTTCTCTCTTATTTTGGGCGAGGGTTGGGGTGGGGTTGGTATTTTGAGAGGGAGAGGGAGAGGATGATATGATTATTTAGGACTTTGCTTCTTTTGTTAATAAGAAGGAAGGTAAGAAATAATCACGGAATTCATGCGGTTTCAAGCAAAAGCAAAGGCAACAAGAAGGTCCATTTTGCTTTTGCCACCACGTGATCTCCGAGCTCTTCTCGAAAATATGTGGCGTGCGGTTTCTGGAACTCTCTCTCTCTCTCTCTCTCTCTCTCTCTCTCTCTCGTCCCGTGCCAACCTCCCCGGTCCCCAGCATTCATTGGCATGACGACGCCGCATTTGTTTCTCTCTCTCTCTCTCTCTCTCTCTCTCGCGCGCTCGATGATATACGATATCTCAATTTTTTTAATGGCATGGCCGGCGATTCGGCCCAATATGCGCCTCCTCCTCGACGGGCGGGTCGCTTGGCGAAATCAATTTAAATATGGACGTGGACGTGGACGTGGAGGTGGGAACCTGAGACTGACCCGGAGCCTAAGACCCCGTGAACATGGCCAGATAGATGGGTCCTGCCCTTCTGATTCCCTGCACTTTCAATCATTCTCTGCGGACGCACCGCCCCCGTCTCTATAAACGCAGCAACAAAACATATGCATGTCTTGTCCAGTTAAGACCTCTTCCACATTGAATGCAATCAGCAAACAACGTGGACGTATCTGTCCCTTTTGGACATCTTTCTTTTTAATCTTACTCTACCTCATCCTATCAAACCCAGTCCGCCAAACTCTTAGTTACGTAAAGGGCGCGCCTGTATTATGTTGTGGGATCCATCAACATGTACAGCAGACACGCGGCGCCAATGACTCGATGACCGACTCTTCTTGTGTAAATCAAATAAAGGTGAAACCCGTGCCAGGATACACACACCATCACTCATGTCCTGGGGGACCCACCGATTCACACCATAATCTGAACCAAGTATTTTTGAATTTATCGGATCGGAGGCAAAATTATGAACCAGCAAGTTGGAAATCCTATATAAACTACTACCACCCAAAACCCAACGCCACTTGCAAATTCAATAAAGTTAACATCTTCAGAATCTGCTTTCACCCTACCCCATCCGTCAATTGCTTTTCGTTCCAAACCCACCCTACGTACAAAATAACTATGTAGCTCTGCAACTACCCTCAGCATATGGACCGCATATCCACAATCCGAAGAAACAGGACTACTGACTGACAAGTATTATGTAATGGAGGGCAGAACACGTTCACGAGACTCGTAGGTTCAACAATTATCCATGCAAGACATTCTCGTGGCCACACTATAAGAAGAAACTAAGCATAACTGGCCGAGGATAGTTCACGATCAAAGAGGCATACACCATCCATCACCGGACACCAAATAATTATCTTCACCATCATTTCAAAATTCAAAGTACCGTTTCCAGTGCAAAGTTTCTCCTTTAAATCCATCTCAACACAACAAGGTGTACAAAGTTTTATTCGGTGGAAGCAAATTACCCTACAAACCAGATAATATCGAGAGATTCAATATAAAGAGGGTTATAACATGGGCAAACTTCATAATAATTGCAAAAACTCTTTACTGAGTCAACAATCTCCTACCCCACAATCCGAAAAAGAAGCGCTAAAGCAATTTTGGCTACCCCACCAATGTTAGAACTCTTAGCCACACAAAACAGAATCGAGGAAAAAAGGAAGACTTTTTACCACAAGAAGAAAAGGAAGGGCGGTAAAAGGAAGACCTTCTTTTGTTGTCATATTAAGCTCTAAGATAACAAACATGAGAAAATCGCAACGACATTTGCTAAGATTGCAGCATGCAAGAGAAAAGAAAAGGGAATCGAAGCACATGAACTGCTACAACAATTAACACCCTCTGAACATGATTAGATCAAGTATTCGTGCAAAAAGAATAAAGAAAGTTGACCTGAATTTTCCCCCCAAAAGGAAGTAAAGAGAAACAAAACTCCTCAACTCAAGATTTGAATATAAATAGACTCCATTTAGTTCTAGCAACCAAAAACCTTCTGACACTACTCATACCCATGGCTATGATCATGCTGGAATAACTCCTTATCATCAAATTAAACACAATATTCAAAACGAATTCAGCTTCCAACTTTGCATCAACTGGACTTTTGACTGTAGTAAAATGATGTCAATAATGTTAGGGAACGGTCTTATCCTATTTGATAATACAGGCTTACAGAGCACAAGCAAAATGATCTGCCTTTGAGACACTACCTCAAGACTCTATCGCAAGAAGAACTCAAGCACCATTGCATGCACGCAGATTCAGTATCTTTTCTTGTCCCCTTAGTGCTCTAAAATCGCAGGGAGAGATCTCCCCTTTCAATTTTGCCTGAGAATCAAGCAGACGCCTCTTTGGCACTGTGAGGAAATTCAGATTGTTCATCCAATTGGTGGAAACCCTGTGATCCTGCCGGTGAAGGTCCCGGTGTCGCCGTAACCTGAGAAGGTGCTGCTGGATCATAACTTGGTGGAGACCCCTGTAATCCACCATTTTGTGATGGAAATGGTGATCCAGAAACTTGCCAAGGTCCTGAAGACCCAGGCACTTGGGAGGGTCTTGGTTGACCAGATGTTGCAGAAGGTTCTCGTGTTCTGAAAAATGGCGGTGCTCCTGGTGCCGCAGCCATCTGCGGATATCCTGGAGGTCCATTGGCCTGGGATGGCCTCAATGACCCAAAACCTTGTGGCGCACCTTGGGGTGGGAGTGGACCATTCATCGAATAGGCTCCCTGAGTTGCAGTCATCTGAGGAGGCCATTGTACTCGTGGTTGCAGATTTGGTCCCTGTTGAGGATGACGCGGAGCATATCCCCACCTATTCATGCTCAACAATCTCTCAATCTCCTCACCGCGACCTGCTTTTCCAAAGGCCACGGACAAAAACTCACGCAGAGATGGAGTAAAGCCAATGCCATACCTTATCATCTGCCCTACTAGGTCTAGGGCCACGTCAAATGCCCCTTCATTGCAAAGCCCTTTCAGCACAACCTCATAACAGGTAGGATCTGGTTTTGGATCCTTCTCACCCATCTTTGTCAGCGCCTGAGCACAATCAACAGCCTTCCCATTCCCAATGAACACCTCAAATACCCTGTTTCCAAAACTCGCCACTACCCTTAATCCAGCATCCACCATTCTGTTAAACATACTCAAAGCATCGTCGACCCTGTTCTCTTTCAAGTAAGCATCTATCAATGTCCTATGACTCGTGACATCCGGGCACAGTGACTTTGACATCAGCTCTCTGAAGAGATTATCTGCCTCTGCAAGCATCCCATGTTCGCAGTACCTAGTAATGATGTTATTGTATCCAGCAACATCCATGGAGAATGGCCTAGATCCTGCTTTTGTCCCAACCTTTCGGAAGGTGTTGATAGCCTCATCGAACTTTCCATTCTTGAAACACTCATTAACCATGATATTGAAGGTGTCCGAATTCACCGCCTGGAAGGTCGGAGGAGTGTGGTTGTCCAACATTTGGTCAAACATGGCCCAAGCCTCAGTCTTCCTCCCATGCTTCAGCAGAACCTCTATGAGGGTATTGCAAGTGGCAGGAACCATCCTAAATTGCCTATCAAGCAAAGACTTGTACGACTCCATAGCCTCCTTCTCTCTGCCCTGATTGAAGAACCAGTCCATGAACGTAGCGCTGACGACTCCATCATAGACCAGACACCTCTCTTTAAGCTCATCGAACAACTCGTTGGCCTTGTCCAGATTTCCCAGGTTGAGAAAACCGGAAATCAAGTTGTTATAAACCAAAGAATCAGCTCCATGACCCTTAGTCAACATCTCGCGCAAAAGGTCGACAGCGTCCCCTATCCTGCCAGCGTCGATAAGGCCCTTAGTGAGATGCCTATAAGTGACGGAAGAGGGACTAAAAGGGGCATGGGCCAGGATGTGGCGATAGACTTGGAGAGCAGTGTCGACGTTACCGGTGTCGCAGTGGGTGTTGATCAAATTATTGTAAGAGACGACGTTGGGGACGATGTTGGACTGGTTGAAGAAGAAGTGGAAGAGGGCAATAGCGTCGTTGTACCTCTTGGAGCGGTACATAGAAGCGATGATGGCGTTGCAAGTGAAGACGGTGGGGCGGGTGTTGGAGAAGACGGAGTGGCGGGCGACGGCGGAGGCGGCATCGAGATCGCTGGCACGGATGAGGGACTGGACGCGGTTGTGGAGGTTGAGACGAGGGCCAACGAGGGCGGACGTGGAGTCGGGGAGGCGGGGGGCGTTGGGATCACGGGGAGGAGGGGGATAGTTGTCGCGGCGGAGGGCGTGGAGAGGGGGCTCGATGCGGAGGCGGCGTTTGCGGCGACGGCGTTCGGCGGCGGCCTCCTCGGCGGAGCTGAAGGCGAAGGAGCGGTGTTGAGCAAGGGGAGCCAAAGAGGGGAGGAGGCGGAGGGAGGGGGAGGAGGGGGGGAGGAGGAGGAGGAGGAGAGGTGGCGGAGGGAGCGGAGGAGGATGCGGTAGAGGGACATTGGGGACAGCGATGATCAGACAGGAGAGAGGGATATGTTTCCTCTCTCGACTTCTTCTCGACTGGTTCAGGAAGGGAGGGAGAGAGGAAGGGCAGCAGTGGCTTTGCTTTAAACCCTAGACTAGAGAGAGCTCTAGAGAGAGAAGAGCAAAGAAGAGAGAGAGAGAGAGAGAGTGGCGTTTGCGGGGAAAATTGAGGAAACGTGAAATGTTGGGTGGGAGAAGTGGAGGGAGGGAGGGAGGGCTTGGAAGGATGTGGGCTCTGCTCGTGGGCCTCTCTCTCTCTCTAGTAAGTACCAGAGTCCATTCATTAAAATTGGGAAATACTTTTCTTTTCTTTTTTAACACCAGACCGACCAGAAGGAGAGCTTTCCGAGTGTATTTGCTCTTTTGATCGCCCTCACTTCGAATACATTCATCGCAAAGCCACTTCCATTTACAAAGAAAGAAAGAAAGAAGGAATATATATATATATATATATATATAGGTGGAGAATGGTGAAGATCAAATCGGTAAACCTAATGGAAATAATCAAAGCCTATAAGCATTGTACTGTTGAAGAATTCAAGTAAAGTGAAGTCATGTAATTGGTACATTTTCAGGATAAGACTCATAACTCTTCTGATTGATAAGGTAAGGCGATAGTCGCGCGACCTCAACGACCCATATCTCCACAAGCCATCAGCAACCATTCCCCAACCACTGTCCACTCTAGGCTCACATCAATCGGAATCTAAAGCGACAAATAGTGGGCAATGTGAACAGTAAAAGTGAGAGTAAAGTAGGAATTCAAAAATGTTAGTGAGGATAAAGTTGGAAGGAAAAAAAATCAATAATTAATGGAAAAGGATCTTTAGAAAATGCTGAAATCTTGGACCTTACCATGCTACTTTTCACTCAAATCAATTCAAAATTTTTTTACCAAACGCCACAACTTTCACTCAAAGAATAATCCATTTCAAAGTTTCCCTTTAGAACAGCCTTCTCATTCTTACGAGTTTAAGAAGTATTCGTAAACAATCAAGTGAAGTCACAGCATTGATCTGATTTGGTAATCCAATCCCTCCTGGATATTTTACCTTCCCTGCCTTTTCCCTCCTCATCCTCATCATCTAATCTAGACATCACTTTGATCCTTAGGGACTTTTACTTGCAGCAATTTGACACCCTCGTTTTCGAAATTGAAGTATCCACCAAACTTGGGTACAATTTCAGCCAATTATCAAACGAGTAACACATCACTGAGTTCCTGTGGCAGTAAGACTTTCCAGATAAGGGGGGAAAAACGAATCCTTTAATTAACTGCGGAGAGAGAATCACACCAACTACTATAGTTCCAAAACTATAAAGAATGATCCTGTTGCAACCCCCCTCTTCCCAAAAGAAAAAAACTCTTGAGATGCGAATCTCCTGTACCCTATCAAAAGTGAAAAGAAAAAACCACCTATATTCCCTGATTTCCAAACTGAGTATTCACATGGCAAAATCTGAATTTAACCGGGACTATATAGCTTCACAATTGTGTCTGGCCGCATGAAATTCCTCCATGAGATGGACTTGGTCGGTCCACCGACATCCATGGTCACTGGGATTCTGCTGGACTTTTATCATTAGTTGCTGGACTAAAAAGAAGATCCAAGATTGTGTGATGTGGTGTGTATAAAAGAATTGTGAATCAATCAACGACTTTCATTTATTGATTGTTAAATGGATCAACCCAACATCGATCCTCCTTAATGGCATTCTTCCATCTTGCTCTGAACACCTGCATTTCCTCATAAGATCGTTTTCTTACCTGCGAAAAGAATTGTCGATCACTTAATGATAAGCTGCAAGAAGATGGTTGAAATTTAACAAAAAGAGTACATTCGCTCAAAGCACATCATGCATAGCCCCTGCTGACAGAAGAGGAGGGAGCTGTCATTTCATGCCAATAGCAATAGCTGATAAAGATAATTGCATGTGCAAGGTTGGCACTTACTTCCAATCTACCATCAACTACATGGGGCCCATGTGAAGCCTGCATAGTGCACATGTAAAACAACATGAGAGAAACATAATTTTCTTAAAAACTTATATTCTTGACAATTCATAGGCCTAGCAGACATACAACTGCCCCGGTGCCTGGAAGGTCTTTTGCAGAATGAATGGGTGTATGATAAAAATAATGACAATACAGAACCGAAAACTATAAAGATTGTGGCTCATCAGATTTTTTATTATCATGCAAAGCAAGTGCTTAAAAACTGCAGGCACATGTTATGCCACACGGATTAAAAAAACAAAGTGAATGCCCAAGTACATCTCCTTCATAATATGGTACTGTCTGCAAAGAAAATGCCCGTCTCAATCAATACAAGGATGTCGAAAAGCAAAAGTTAAGTAAGCTGTTGCTGCAGATTGTCAAACCATAGTCCAGTACTTGCCTGATTCTTCTTGCCAACACCAAGTGTAGGGAGGCCAAGATGAATTATGTACTCCGCATCAACCACACCAACTTTTTGGGTCCGATCACCCTGCATTGCAGTCAACACATCATTGTAACCCCTGAACAAACTAACCAATTCTAGATATAGAAGAGTAGTCTAAAAATTTTTATACATACTTGGGCACAATATCCAAGAAGCATGTCTAAGCCCCATGCGTGGATCAAGTCATTCTGTGAGGAAAGAAATTGATGAATAAATTACACTAGAAACCCCAGTTTAATGGTTGGGATGGTGTAACAGATGATGCCACTAGAAATTGAAGCTTGCAACAGTACCGAAGAATATTATTTTGGGCAATTTAAATGGCCAGCCTGAATGAGTATGTCCTAAGGTCACAGCACCAAGGTGGTTTTGAGTCATTCCCTGATGCAAGTCATATATGGGTTGGATTTTCTTGAGATAATAGCGTGCTAAGTGGGTTTAATATTGAGCTACAACCACCTGTTTCTCTAGTTTGTTTCATAAAAAAAAAAGGCAAGAGAAGGCACAAGTTGGCTCCATTTGATGCTAGACCAGAGAGATTTCCTCCTCCGCAAAGCAGCAGGGGCAAAAAAAAAATCAATAACTAAGTGGCAAGCTTTGCTTTGGATCCTTGGTGATTGTACCCAGGACACTACATAACAATGGGAGATTAGGGAAGGAACCACCTTGTATCCGTACTTATATGCAACAAGTATGTCAATAACACCAATTGCTAGTGTATTGAAGAACTGTACCTGGATCATGTGCCAAACACAACGCCAGGCCATCCTTGAGAAAACAGGTGCCATCATTTCCACCCACCTGCAAGGAAAATTCCGCTACTTCACAAACTTGGTCTTACAAGCATCAACTATGTCATACCCAGGCAGGCAATTAAACAAATAATCCTTCACAAGAGCCTCAAAGATCCTGATCCGTACCCAACACATGGAGGTGCAGTGCTGTGGTCATCACACCTTCCACTTCCTTTCAACTTATACATCCTCCTGTTCAAATCGTCAAATGACACATAAAGTTTCCATTAGAGTCCCACGAATAGAAAGCAACAAGGACAGGTGCTATATGGCATATCCCATTTATTCCCCACTATGACTGGTCAAGGCAAAGACCGTTGCATGTCCATAGAAGGGGAAACAACCTTCAGTCCCACTCAACAATAGCAAATCAGATGTACAACTCTGCAACTTTCTTTTATATGCTAGGAAGCCAGGTGGGTGGAAAAGATGATTAATCTGTCAATCTAACAAGCACCTCCACATACTGTCCTAAAATTGAAAAGGCGAAATATTAGTCTGCAAGAGGTATAGTTCATCGTATCCATCAAAACCCCACATTTACCTGTGCACTTTCGATTTTTTCCTGCGTGCAGTAATTGGTTGATGAATGGCTGACTTCACAGGGTCAAGTGCTGGTTGTGAAATCTCAAGTCCTTCACCCTGGACAATGGACAAGTACCTATAAAAGATCAAACAAATCTCAGGCAGCACTAAGTGAAAACTCGCATTCAACATAAATGAGGGAATTAGCCAAGGCAATTTTCTATTCATGCAATGCATGTAGGACCATTTTGGTCAAAACATTTGTACATTAATCCTGCCACCTACTACTTGAGCTACTTTGCTGATCTAAGCGCAGTTGCATTGTAATCATGAATGATCAACACAATCACAAAACAGCAAATCCTCATCTAATATGTTAAACAAAAATAGTGTAACAAGCATCAGGAGTGCAAGTTGAAAACAATCTTTGGTAAACTACTACGGCAGTTTTTGAGCAAAAAAGAAAAATGTATTACAATAGTTGACCCACAATGTACATTTGTTCTTACCTGATTGGGGTCAAAATTTTCAACTCCAAGGTCCTCATCCCAAAGAAAGATGTAACTGTATTCAGCAACTATGTCTGGATGCAAGAATCGTTTGGCAAACCACCTATATAATCAGGAAAAACAATCCGGATCAGATAACAAGCAGATCCTTGTGCGATGATGCAAACCCACACACATTCACTTATGCAGAATACCGGAATCAGAATAGTAACATGCAATTACCATTTTGTTTGATTCATTGCAGACACATGTATGGCCCGTTCACTCCATGTGAAATTCTTCCAGTCATCCACAACACCATCATAATGGAAAAGCATAACCACAAAATCCTTTGAAGGAAACTGCAATGTAATGGAATAAGTCAGAAAAGTAATATACCCAGCTGAGAACATGAGGAAAAGATGAAAGCAATAACCTTCTGTACAAGACGATTCACTATTTCTTTTTGCTTAATCCCAACGGCTAGTGCCAGTAAATTCATTGCAGGAGTTGTGTTTTTCTGACATATGGAACCTTGTCAGCAAGATGGAAGTAAACTAATATGACAATTAGTGGTGTAAAAAACAATGTGAGTAAATAGTAGCAATTATTCTTAACTACAGTTAGCATTTCTGACATACAGACAAATACTGGTAAGAGGAACCAAGTATTGCTTCACCTACATAATTTTCAATGGGGCCCCACAAAGGTTGCATTTCCAAGTTGGATGTTTCCACAACGATTCCTTTTGGTAAATGCTCGCTTCCTGAAGGCCTGCAATCATCCTAAGAAAGAGAAAAGGCACAATAGAAGATGGTATATCAGCCTACACCACAAAGATGTGGATGGCATATTTACTTCTCCAGATAAACAAACCTTGCAATGCATAGAATCTCTGTTTGGCATGGCCTTAGATGCTTCCAACCTAATTAATCTCTGCATAGACATTCCAGAGTTAAGAAGTTATGTCTTTTAACCAATGGCCAGGTTTCACTCTAACTACTTGTGGTAGTCCAAGAGAGAGCCTGCAATAGACTTAATATCCTCAATCCAGAAAATTTATTGACCCTAACTTTTTAAAAGGCTATGTAAACATATAAGCTCTAATGTTTGCAATTCATAGTTACTCTTTATTACCACCAGCCAACGATTCTTATAGATCTTCAGGCCATCAATCCAGATGCTAGAATGAATAACCTTTGCAAAACCAACAATTTCCGAAACATGATAGTTCCAATTCAAGAAAAGAAATATAAAAAATAGCCTGCTGTCATTTTTTCTAAGCCTACAAATCCTTGCCAGCCTACTTGGTCGTACTTCTTGGTTGGAATCTTGGAAGTGTCGCTATAAAAGAGGCCTCCAAGTGTGGACAGACATGGTAGATTTTCTGCTAATAGAAGGTAAAACAGAAGATACTCACATCTTTGTACTCCTTTGCAATGACTGTGCTACTGATGAAGTAAGCGCCACAGAAAAGACAAGCGATTACGAACAGAGTGTAGAGGCATGATCTACTCTTCGAATCAGAAAGCATTGAAGCCTGACAAGAAGGGATATTGCAGCTTATTCGATTGCATATGAGTAAATGCCAACTGAAAGAGGGAAACCAGGGAAAAAAGAAAGATGGATTCATGACTAAAAACTATCAGAAGCCACCCTCTCCAATCCAATAGAATTGAAGAGAATAATTTTTTGAGAATTTGAAAACTCGACAATCTAGAGCATAACCAGAAAACATAGCTTCAAACAGTAACAAACTCAATCTCTACCTTTTTTCTTCTGTGAACTCTACAATCTAATCGAACATTGAAGCAAAATAACAGTTCCAGGTATATGATGCGAAAATTTCAAGTATGCTACTCAAATCCACTAGCAGCAGCGTGAGGACGGCTTCATTCCCTACTCATGTATTTCTTTGCAGCAGAGTAGGTAGAATAATGGTCAAAGTCATAAAACTTGAAAATCTCCCTCGAACGTCACAACCCAGACTATAAATTTACTGAAAACTACCGCTAACTCCAGCAATCAGCAAACGACCATCAACAGTTGAAGTATGTTTCTCTGTTTTCTTGGAGAGAGAATTAATGACGATAACAACACGCGACCTTTGGCAATTCTCTATCGATATAAAAAAATGATGAAATTAAATTCCATCTAGTTGAGCATGAAGACTGGAATTCACCCGTAAAACAGGGAAAAAAAAGAAGAGAGTAACGAGGTCTTACTCCTTTCAAAAGGTGGAAAATTGAAATCACATCGAAATTGGCGGTAAATTTAATGCAGCAACCAGTGCTCTGCTATCCAAAGAGAGAAGAATATAGGCAAATTCATCCAGAAAGAATAGGCAACCATGACTGACCAGCATATCCTGTGTTGTTCTTCTTTTGGCGGGGGACGAAATAACCTTTTTTTCTTTCTCCGCGACCGAAAGCGGCAAACGAAAAAACATCCAAGGAAGTGAAAAACATGTCGACACCCAAAACTCAGAGAAACACGAGTCACAGCGGCTAGAAGCAAGATATGATCACACCCATGTGCAATTCATTAGTTTTCTATTCTTAAAGAGAGAGGGAAAGAGAGATTACGAAGTGGGTGGTCATGGTGACAGCAGGGAGTCCTCCAAAAGCACCGGCATGCAATATGCCTTCCAACAACAAAGATCGGAAAAGGGTGTATTTTAGAAGAAAGAGAGAGCTTTCCGATGGAAAAGAAGAAAGAAAGTCGCGAGAGAAAGCAAGGAAGGATTGGATGCGAACGAGATGAAAAGGGAGCGGGCATCTACGTAAAGGGGTTAACTTTTCCTCCTGTAACGGCAAAACCGTATCGTACTCGCAAAGCAAAAGCGAACGCCTTATACTTTTCTTCTGCAAACAGGGAGAAGAAGAAGAAGAAGAAGACGGACGACGACCTGGGTTGTGAGCTATTTTTTTTCTTCAAACCCACTCTGCAACTGCATGCGCCATCCTCATATGACGAAAAAGAAAATCTTTTTTCTGAGAGAGGGGGAGAATGGATGAGGAGGAGGAGGAGGAGGTGCGCATTTGGTGGGTTCCCAGTAGGAACGTGGAATGGACAAAAAGAGCAACCCGGGTACGACTTGACTTTGGACTGGCACCCGCATAAGAGGCACGCCCCGCTCTTTGTCCAAGACAACACAAGATCGCACTTTGTCGTCGCAGAGCATGTAAGATATGGGTCGCACAGATATCGCTCCGTTCCCTCCTGGGATAATTCTAAAACATTCGACGGATTGCTTACTTCTGAGTTGATGGATTGTTTAAAAAGCGCAGGACCCAGATCAAAAAGGTATTCAAGCGGACTCCTACCTTTTCCATCGACTGCCTCATCCTGTTCACGACCTCAAGACTCAGAGAGAGAGAGAGAGAGAGAGAGAGGCTGGGGGTGGCAAAGGAATCTGGATGGGAAAGAATATGTAACATCGTGGGCGGGGCGGGGGTCCTGTCGAATTGCCCACTCGCGAATATGTAGGAAGAGTGTTCACGCGCCCTTTAGCGGGTAATGTTCGTTTTGATCCCCCCAATCCCAAGTCAAATCCAAATTAATGATTCTTCGTCATCTGGATTTTCTTCCTTTTTGAAAAATTTCAATTTAAGATAAATGCTAAATTGAAATAATCCCTTCAAACCCCCCTTTTTTTCGGTTTCTTTCCTCCCCAGGTTCTTCCTGGCCTCATCCCTTTCCTTTCAAGACAATGCCAAATCCGTCTGTTTGTTTGGCTTTATTTGTCAATATCATTGCCGGGACCACCACCCCGAATACAAAAGAAAATCATCTAATATTGAAAATATTTATATATATATACCTATCTAGACAATCAAGCCATTCTAGAAAGTGCTCTGATCTAGTCAATATCATTTAAGCGAATCTCGTATCCTTAATTAGAGCAATAAATGATTCCAAAGTTGACAAAACCCATTCCGTCTTTTTATGTATAGAGGGGTTGTTATCTTTCCTTATATAGACCTCATAATTTCATAAATTTTTTTATTTTTTGGTAATAAGAATGGGTAGTCCGATGTTTTATAAGAACACGCCAGTTGTTTTATTTATTCTGGCGATCGTTTTTTCGGGAATCATTAGCCATTTGATTTTATCTTTTATTTTATAACCCGGGTTTACTTGTGAGCCATTTGATTCTATTATTAGATTGCCGGTTTCACAAGCAAGTTATGACGCATTTTCATTAGTTTAATCAGTATCGAGTTGCGCATGACGTCAAACCAAAAAATCAAACACCGTCTCCACCTCAGCTTTGAGATGAGATTTGATTAATGGGTATCGGGATAACTCGACTCCTGTTTTCTTAGGAGGAGTTTAAATTGGGCCGACGAACATTTTTAAAAGGCCCTAATATGAATTGGGCTTGTTCCGGAAACATGGAATTAGATGAAGGTCCAACCTTAGTTTTTAATGCATCTTCGGGCAACCCATTCTTGCTTTCTTATTTGGGTTTCTGGCCCACTTGGATGTCCGAGGCTTTTTCCAACGAGAGCTTCCTTGGGTTTTGTCCCTTCGACCTCGACCCCACAAAACCATTGTCCATGAAAACCACGTCTTTCTTTCGTGATTGATTTTCCTTTTTTTTTTTTTTTGGTCGGTGGGTGTTCGTGATTGACTTACCTTTTACTTTTTTTTGGGTGATAAAAGGAGGACCAGACCAGACCAGACCCTTCCCTTTCGTTGTTACGTCGTGATCGGACTCGGTGCGCATCCACCAATTGGGTCACCTCACAAAAGTGAACTAAATTTCATCGCGCCACGTGGCCATGGCAAAAGCAGTGGCTTCTGTTCATTCGTTTTCGCAAATGCAAGCGTGATTTCATTTTCGGACAAGGCCAAGATAAGAAATATTGATGATGTATGTGTATGTTCTCTGTTCTACCAGAAAAGGCAAATAGAGTATGTTACGAGTACATGAGAGTTGCATAGAAAAGGACGCCTAGGCAGTTGTGTTCCTAACAAAAAGCTAATCCTCGGAATCGGGTGAGAATTATGATGCGAGAGGGCATCTTTCATTTCATCATATCATGGTCATTATGAACCTCAGAGCAGAGAGCAAACAAAAAAGGGTAAAAGACAGGAGAAAACAGACGAGGAACAATCGCAGTAGATGTCGTGCTAAGTAAAAGGACCCGGATTTCACGGTTAAAGAAAAAAGGCGATGCCGTAATGACAAAAAGATCACGTGACGAGCGATGTGATTGGGTACCACACGCCCCCACTAGTAGCAGTAGCAGGAGCAGCAGTAGTTGAACCCACACGGTTCGTCAACGCCCAAAGTTTCAAGCGCAGAGACGTGCCTGAGTTGGAGTTTGAATTTGGAGATGGCGTTTGGAAACGTCCTCCTCCCTTTATTTTATTTTTTGAAGTGGGTTTACACCTAACGTGTTTCCACTTTCTCTCTCTATCATAACCGCATTAATTAACCCATTGAATTAAGACTTAAAACCATGATTGAAACGCCCTCCCATGCATTTGATGCAACGCCTTCAGGTACCATTTTCCAGAGGATGGATGGATGGATGGATGGATGGACAAGTGTGAAAATGGGAAGGGTAGGAGGAGAGGAGGGGCGACTCATGTGGGTGGGTGGGGGCCGCCATCGATTTGTCTCTACTCCTGAGTTTTTGCCTGCCGCCCAGGCGTAGACATTCTTTATTCATCGACGACGGTGATTAAAGAGTAAAAAAAAAAATAGTAGATACCCCCACGCCATTTGCTGGAATGCTGTAGCTGCTATTCTTGTCCTGTCCTGTCCTATACGGGGGCACGGCCACAAACTGGCCATTGAGAGTGTCTCAATCGCCGGGGAAAATCTACTCCTGGATTGTGAACGAGTCCCTTCCCTGTTTTTCTTTCCTGTTAAATCCCAAACATTCTTGCGCCATTTTTTTCCCTCTCCTGGACCCTGCGCTGCATATGAAAAGATGCATACCAGGTCCTCCTTGCCCGCCTTGCTCTTGCTCCCTCTTCTCCTTTCTTGCACAGCCTCTGCTCTTCTCACCCCCACCACCAGCTTCCTCAGCCACTACTCCCATTTCGCTTCCTTCTCTCGGTATCTCGCCGAAACCGGACTCACCGACTCCCTTGTCGGCCGAACAAACCTCACCGTTCTTGCTGTGGATGATGCCGTCATTCCCCGTCTTTCTGGAGAATCAAGAGATGTGATTAGGAGAGTGTTGAGCACGCACCTGGTGGCCGGCTACTACGATCTCCATAAGCTCCGGCAGCTGCCCAATGGCAGAGCCACCTTATCCACCCTTTTCCAGGAAACTGGCAATCCTCAAGGTTCCATTGAAGTTGCGATTTTGAGAGATGGCGGTGTCGCATTTGGATCCAATCGTGATGTCAAGTTGCTTAACTCCTTTGCTTCTCACCCGCATGGCATCTCTCTTCTCCAAATCAGTGATCTCATCATGGAGCCACAGACACAGGGCGATGGTAAAGTCTATCAGTTCTCCCCCATAATTTTTGCCGTGTTTGATGTTTGATTGTTAAGGGCACCTCACTCTAGCCTACTCTAGAAAGCTAACTTACAGAATCATCGGTGTCTTGCTCACTAACTAGTAAAGCAATTTAAGGAGTTAAAAGAGTTACCTATTTAATTTGGGTAGATTGGTCGAGACTTGAAGATGAAAGATGACCCTGTTCGATCATTCCACCGGATTTTTGCTAGTTTGTGTGGAAATCTTTTGATTGTCCTTGATTATACTACTTTGGCGCTTTCCTTTAGTTTGGGATACCAACGGTTGGACTATCAAAGAAGCTACAATCTCAATAGCTATAGACTTTGGGATACGAGGCAGTGAAGGAACTCGCAGTTATGTAAGCAACCTGCTTGAACTCAGCTACACTGACATCTGTTCAGGCCACGTCTTTTCTTTGAGATACCCAAGGCCAGTGGGGTGTCATGTCAGCATCGTTTACCTATCGAAAGTAATTTCTGTTATTCTCCGTAGGTGGGTTCGACCTATCATCAAAGGGTGTTCAGTTTGTGCATGGGTTGTGAACTTGTCACTGAGACTTCCCCCAATTCTTCCACATCGTCTAGTAAAACGAAAATACATACCAACAAAAAGTAGTCCTTCTTCTGATCCCTTCTTTTAACACAATAGCTTCCGAGATGAGATGTCATGTTTTCGACTCAGATGGGCACATGAATGCATCTAATGCGGTTGAATCGCAGACTAGATCAATTGAATCTTTTCTTCTCTGTTCGATTTCATTTTCCATCTCCCACTGCTCTTTTCTTCTTTGATGTGCTCACTGTTTTCTTTTTCTTCGCTAAGTTCATGTGCTCACTGTCAGTTCGTAGGATTCTTTAGGGGCTCTCAATATATAAGAGTAATGAACCATCTTGTTACACATGAATCCTCAGATTCACTAAAAAGTTGAAGCATTGTCTGAAGGACAGAGGCTACTTTAGTGGCGAGAGACTGCTACATCGCGAACCCTTCTCTTCTTGAAAATGGAGACAATATCCAGGGGATTATTTCTCCTGTCATCCATTGCTCCATCACCGTTGTCATTTCAACCCCGCTCAACCTTTATCTTCTCCAAGTTTCGTCTTTTCAACTGTAGACGAAAAAGTAAGCTCAAATATGCCAAACTCAATTTTTAGCACATTGCCTGAATCTAGGCTCAGACAAACAACCCCAGGTTATCTAACTACGATTTTGGGACCTAAAAGACAAGAAAAGACAAAAAGAATCCGCTAAAAGACAAGGACCATTACTATTTCCATATTCTTTCAGTATGTCACTGGCATAAGCAGCATAGAGCAGAGTGACTCCCTCTCTTTTTCTTAGTCTATTATTTATTTCGACTTCATTGTGCTTAATCATCTGCTAATGGCAATGCTTCTGCGGGAACTCTTGAAATAGGGAATTGTCTCACCTTATGTCCTTCGGCAAGATCCATCTCCAAGAAGAGCGAGGCTTTGCCTATAGATACCGTCTTCAAGCTCCCCTCTCCGTTGCCAACTTGGCCAGCTGGTAAACTTTGTTACTGATCTGTTATGTTGTCAAATGTCATGGTGTCTCACTCGTATCTTCCATCACTGACTAACTTTCAAGTCTGTTAGTTTCCAAAAAACGAAAGGTCCTGATGTTTATTTTCACTCCCAACCAATGATGTAGGAGGAGGATTTGCCGGTGGTACAATTGATTTTGGTGGATTGCTGGTGTACCAGACATCATCTTTCTCCAAAGTTTGGGCAGTCTATGAGGGCGGGCCAGACAACCGTGGGGCCACCTTTTTGGAGCCTTCAGCCTTACCGGAAGGATACTTCATGTTTGGTTCTTACGCCCAACCCAATAACAGGCCTCTTTCTGGATGGCTTCTGGTAGGGAAAGACCAGACAAATGATATCTCCAATGGGACCTTAAAGAAACCAGTAGATTACAGCCTGATTTGGAGCAGCGACTCATCGAAGATAAAGCAAGACAAAAGTGGCTACATATGGTCGCCAATACCACCCGATGGTTACAAAGCAGTGGGCCACGTAGTTACTACCTCGCCTGAAAAGCCTTCCCTTGACAAAGTTCGCTGTGTTCGGTCTGACCTGACCGACCAGTGTGAGACAGAAACTTTGATTTGGGGATCCAGTGGAAATACATTCAGCGTCTACAGCTCAAGACCCTCCAACAGAGAGGTAGGAGCTCTTGCTGTCAGTGCAGGCACGTTCATCGCCCAAAACGGCCAGCCTAGCTCTTCGCCTTTATCGTGTTTGAGGAATGCCAAGTACAACATTTCAGCTATGCCAAATCGAAGCCAAATAGAGGCACTAATCGAAGCTTACTCTCCCATCGTTTACTTCCATCCTGACGAAGAGTTCCTCCCCTCTTCAGTAGACTGGTTTTTCACAAATGGAGGCCTGCTTTATACGAAAGGACAAGAATCAAAGCCCGTTTCCGTTGAAGCTACAGGTTCCAACCTCCCCCAGGGTGGTTCAAACGATGGCGCATACTGGTTGGATCTTCCTTTGGACGGGGCGGCCAAAGATAGGGTTAAAAAGGGATTCCTTCAGAGCGCTCAGGCATATATGCATGTAAAGCCAATGCTTGGGGCAACATTCACAGACATAGCTATATGGCTCTTCTACCCTTTCAATGGGGCTGCCAGAGCGAAAGTGAAGTTCATCAACCTTCCACTGGGGAGGATAGGTGAACATGTGGGTGACTGGGAGCACGTGACCCTAAGAATCAGCAACTTCAATGGGCAGCTCTGGAATGTATACTTTTCAGAGCACGGTGCGGGCATTTGGATGGGTACTTCAGACCTTGAGTTCCAAAATGCCAACAAGTTCGTGGTCTATGCATCATTGCATGGTCATGCTGCGTTCTTCAAACCAGGGACGTTCTTGCAAGGGAATGATGGAGTAGGAATGAGGAATGACGTTAAGAAGAGCAGCATCTTCCTGGACACTGGCGCTAATTATTCGATAATTGCAGCTGAGTATCTGGGACCATCAGCCATTCCTGTACTACCGTGGCTGAACTACTGTAGGGAATGGGGTCCTAGAGTGGATTATGACGCAGCGGAGGAGATGCAGAAGGCGGTAAAAGCATTGCCCGGGAAGCTTAAGACTGCATTAGCGAATGCCCTCAGTAGCCTCCCTCCTGAGGTTCTCAAGCAAGAAGGGCCTACCGGACCCAAAATGAAGCCTAGCTGGAATGGGGATGAAGCTTGAAGGTAGCACCCCATTCAGTTAAAGGGGACTTGAGTAGGATATTGTTGCTTAGAGAATTCGTTGGTTGTTCATCTAAAGTTGTTCAAATGATAGTTATTCCCTTCTCTGAATCACATGTTTCCAAGTAGCTCGTGTAATTTGTCATTTGTGAGGAATTACGTCAGTGGGATCTCTGTCGTGTCACCAATTATCGACTTCGTATTTGTTTCCTGGTGTATGAATGCCATGAACTTAAAGCAATTCAAATGGAAGTCTATTAGGTGAAATCCGGATGGTAGACTATTTGCATCCAAAACTGTATTTTGTACCGTATGCAGAGCCCACTAAGTATCTCGAAAGGGAGACGCTATTACATGATTAATTCAGTGATATCACGTTAACATAATTTTGTGATATCACCCTTGCACCAAGCATTAATTTTAGTTAGTGACCTTGTTAAGCCCCACAAAAGTAAATCGGAAACATAAAGTAGTCACGCTATGAATTTTGTAAATAGAACCCGTGGCGCTTAAAATTTGGTGCTTTGTCTAACGCTAGAGTATCCAATCAGGTTCTCGTAGAATTCCACAAAAATGGTATAGCCGGTCAGTCACCTTTCTTCAAACTGAAAATAGTCTCACACAAGTACACTTAATTCTCCTCATCTTGAAGAAAACAGAATTTTCAGAGTCTTGCGGATTTTTATTGGTGAAACCAGGTAAAGGAAGTAACTGTGAAGCTAGTAGGCTTCTGGGGGCCCGTGAAGAACTCAACTGCCAGAGAGAACTTCTCTTCTGATATCAGTTGCTGCATTTCAAAATTTGCAGGAATATAATGAAGATTTGAACGTTAGGAAAACACGTTATATTGTCATTGCATATGATACGCTAAATCAACGTCCTCTTTCTCTTCATGCTAAGCATGACCAGATGATACCACATCCTTTTAAGAGATTGTAAAGTCACCAGAATGCATGCATCTACAAGACATTGCCTATTCAAAATTTTATCAGAAAATACTTGTAATTACACTTTTACTTTTACCATTTATTTAACCGATTCATATTCTAGACAATTTACTCAGATAGACCAATGTGCTATACAAATGATCACTTATTCTGGGGCTTTATTTGTGTCACATCCACATCCTCTTGCAAGTATAGTCATATACAACCTGGAAGAGATTTCTGGCTGTTTCCTCTTCTGGCAGCTTCAGAAGTCGTGCCACTTTGGTGAACCCCACATGCTGTCGAAGCAAATCCTCTTCACTTACTTCAGGTTTCATCTCCTTCCTGGAAGAATTTCTTCTTGATAATGCCCATTGCATTGCCCATATGGCCAGAGGACGCATATAACCTAGAGATCTATATTCGTCATTGTTGTTCCACCCTTCAGGAGTTTGAAATGAATAGCTGTAAACACAATAGGAACACAAGTGTGAGATGAACTAAAGTGCTAAAAATCTGGAACGGCATGTTTTAGTTCTGATGAATCTCTTCTATATAAGATGAACATCAGTACTAGGGGTCTCTTTCAACTACAAATCAGGAGAAAATCATTTTCACGTATTTCTTGTACTGGAGAAGTAAAATACTAAGCTTTTCCAGCTGCATCAGTATTTAATAAGATTATTACCCAAGCAAAAACAAAATATGGTTAAATTTATGGGAAGAGTCAGACAGCATAGCAGGAAGATAAATTCTCTTGACATCTTTATACCAGATTAAGAACTTCAAGGGTTCCATTAACTGAATGCTCTTATATTTCTGAATTAAGGCACTAGAAAGGAAAATGCAACATACCCAAGTCCCCGTTCAGACCATGCAGCTTCATATACTCCATTGGCTGTCTGAAATGCCATATCAATCATGTCTTCTTGAATCATTGTCGCAGCGAGACCATATGTAACTCCGGACCAAATTTCTCTCGATTGCATTGATGACATGTCCACACTTCCATTTGGCAACATTCCATTCATAGCCCCTCTTCTTCCATCCTTAAACTTTAAGACATTATAATTGTAAACTTTTCCCAAAGCACTTTTAGCTTTAGACTCATCAACTATGGGATGAAGACCGCAAGCACGAGCATACCTACAAAATCACTTCTAAATAAGTCATCATTTGCCTTACGTTGCTGCAAGAACTGAAAATGCGAATCTCTCAACCCACCACTCAACATTAGACCCCATCATGATCATAACCCCATGCTGGCCCAATAGGCCCGCCCATCAGGTGGGTGGGTTTGACTATTGATATGAGCAGGCCAGTACAAGCAATTCTCTTCTTGGGCCCGGCCCGGCACGGCCAAGCATGGCCAATTGGACTTTCCAGTCCTAATCAATTCTTAGAAAGAAAATCCAATGATTTTATAATCATTATTGGGAATGGGAAAGAATTTAGGGTAATATATTAGTGCAAGCCTGAATGCCAGGTGTGCTTCTTTTCGCGGGGTTAGGCTCAAGCCTGCTCTAAATAAGGTGAACTGCATCTGCAGTTGATGCTTGAGTCATATAACTTTCTCGGATCATAGGTCTCCATTTACTCTCCCCTTATTAAAGAACCAACATCCCCATTTACCTTCCAAAAAACTTTGTCGCTTAAAATAGTTACCTATGGTTAAGAAAAATTTACACAAGAAGAATGCAGAACACATACCATTGGCCGGCCAACTGATCAGCCTGTATAGATGAACTTTGTCTGCTGCTGCTGCTGTCATAATTAAAGTAAGAACCATTCCACAGCTTCTCATAAACAACTTTTGCCTTCTGAAACTTGCACCAGAAGTAAGCTGCTGAACCCTTGTCACCAACTTCCTGTGCCAGGGCAGATGCAGCCTGAAGGGCTGCAACCCACAGTCCACCACTGTATGCACTCACCCCAAATACAGACCAGGTGTCATATGTCTGATCAGGAAACCCATCATTCTCAATCATTTCATCTCCATCCTTATCAAATTGGTCCATGTAAGCCATTGCAACATAAACAGAAGGCCACACAGCCCGTGCAAACTTTTTGTCACCAGTGGCAACCACATCCCTATAGACTTGAAGAACAAATTTTGGATTCAAGTCCTTCCACCTATCTGTATCATACAGATTATAGGCGTTTACTTCAAACCATGGATCAGTAATACCAATATCATGGGGAACAGCTCCCAGGACATTTCTTGGAACCCACTGTCCATTGCTCAAGAGTCGCATCTTAGAAGGATCATGCATCATCACTGCTGCTGCAAAGTCCCGCTGTACACTGAGTTGGAGTTTGGGAAAGAGCATGACTAGAGCAAATGAAGAATAAAAGTGGACATCATAGGTGTTCCACATATGATATTCTATTCCTTCTAGATAAAGAAATTGACCAATATTTTCTTCTCCTTCTTGAAGCAAATTTGTGCCAAAAGCAGAATTAGATGCAACAGGAGTATGTACTCGCTCAAGGACTGAGGTCATTCTTTCTAAAATATCAACAGCAGTATCAGGTTGAGAAGTGACATCCATTGAATGCTCCATATGGGATCTCAACCTATCAAGGGAGAACTTTTTTTCTTCAAGGCTAACCAAACTGCAAAGTGGAGGTGATCCATCTGCACGAGTGGGAATCAGAAAAGGCCATCCACATTGAATAAACCTTGAATAGAAGTTGCATGATTACCTGTCCAAACTGTTCCCCCAGCATTAAGATAATAGAGCTCATTGAAGAGAGTGATAGGGTACCTGCACCGAATGTCCGTTCAGAAAACATTATCAATACGGTTAACAGCCTAGCTCCTGCAATTAACATATAAGCTCACCATTCAGGAAGCCTCTTGTCTTCAAGAACAGGTCTCTGCCAGGCTTCTATCTGGGACTCCCATTGCTCATGTTCTATTTTCAAATAAAATGGAAAAGTTATTAACAGAAATTTTCAGGGGTCGAAATATAAGAAAATGCCATTCAGCATCTGTTGAAAATATTTCACTGATAGGGGTATATTTGTCTATTTCCTTATTATTTCTGTATGGGGGCAATAAGGGTGATATTGTAATTTTGGCCTTTTGGTTTTATTATAAATAGATAGCTTGGGGTCATATCAACCTAACCAAGCATTCAGTTCAGTTTTATCTTTTAACATAGTATCAGAGCCAAAGTTGACCTGAAACCTTAACCCTAATCTTCTTTGCGCAGTCCTTCTTCTCTCTCTTCTCATCCTCACTTTCTCCTACCATAGTTCCTTCTCACCTTCTCCTTTGCTTCCTTTCATAGTGTAGGATAGCACTAATGAGGTGATTCTTTGAATCTAGTGTTTGCCCTAAATCTCACATCTATGAGATAAACTAAAGATTCGTTGCAGTCTACAATAGGTGGTTCAACCTCTTCTTTGATTTTTTGGATCTTCCTGTTTGAGATTATTTTTGCCTTGCCGCCAACCTACAATTATCTCATGTGTGAAGACCAAAGTACTACAGTTCGTGGACTACCATATTCTTTTTTATTCAGATTTTTGGGGAAAAATCAGAATAGTCGATTTTTTTTTTTGTTTCCAAACCCTTAAAAAATCGACTTTTTTTGCCTTCCCTTGATCTGGTTTGGCTGATTTTTGGAGGACAACTTCAGCTTATTACAAGAGGACTTCGATCCAATTTTTGGCCTTTTCGAGCAAGTTTTGGTGGTTCAATTGCTGCCTTCATACTTTTTCAAGGCAAAATCTGAGACACAATGTCTGATAGTTTAGTGGATAACCCTTCACCTATAGGAGATGGCCGTCCGGATCATATTACGTTTGCTACGATCTCTGTGAAGCTTGATGGCACAAATTATTTGATATGGTCTCGATTTCCATTCTTGACCATTGCAAGCCGTGGGCTCACAGGGCATATTAATGGCACTTTTGTAAAGCCGACTACACTGGGTAATGCTCAGGACCAGTGGATCTCTAATGACTCTTTGGTAATGTCTTTTCTGCTTAATTCAATGCAGCCACAGATTGCAAAAGGATATTTGCTTCTTGATAGTGCGACCTAGATTTGGTTGGCTGCAAGGGTTACTTATGGTCAACTTGGGAATGATGCACAAGTGTATGAACTTCGAAAGAGTTCATGATACTACTCAAATGGAGATGACTATATCTCAATATTATGTTGAGCTTCGGAGTTTGTGGCAAGAGCTGGATCATTATGCCGATTATCAGCCAACCAATGCTATAGACATTGCTGCATACTGAAAACATGTGGACAAGATCATAGTTTATAATTTATTGGCAGGATTGAACGTAGAATATGATCAGATACGTGTTCAAGTCCTTAGTCAGTCTCCATTCCCTACTCTGGAAGAGTCCTATGCACTAGGTCACTCTGAAGAAAACCGTAGGACAGCAATGCTTCATCCATCAATTGCAGATCGATCTGCCCTACAAACTAGTATTGGTGCTGTTGTCAAATCCGATTCATCCGCTTGATCTGATGATACCCTTGAAGAGATTGTGAAGTGTGAGCATTGTCATAGGCCGTGTCATACTAAGGCCACATGCTGGAAGTTACATGGAAAACCTGCAGATTTTGAGGCAAAAAGGGCACAAAGAAAGGCAAAAACCAAGGCAAATCATACAGAAACTGTTCTTGCTGCACCTACTACTGATATTGGTTTATCCCAGGAAGAACTTCAGGCATTTCGGCATCTATTGAAAGCTTCCGCTGCTGCTACCTCCTCCACAGTTGCCAATTCACCCTTTCCTTCTACTTCAAACCTAGCCGCTTCAGGTATCTTCTTTGGGGGGTTTGATACTTCAGTTGTTTCCAGCCCATGGATCATTGATACAGGGGCTACAGATCATGACAGGCTCTTCTAGTCTCTTCCATAAATACACCACTACTTCTAGCAGAGACAGTTCGCGTAGCTGATCGAACCCTTTCTTCCATTGCTGGAAAAGGGTCTATCAATTGTTCTTCTACTCTACCCTTGTTTTTCTGTTTTACATATCCCATCATTCTCTACTAATCTCATTTTTGTTAGTAGTCTAACTCGAGACCTAAATTGTAAAGTAACATTTTTTCCTTCTTATTGTGTTCTCCAGGATCTAGTAACGGAGAAGGAGATTGGATATGGTAAATTGGATGGTGGTCTTTATCTGCTCAAGGGTAGTGGGGTTTCTACTTTGACTTTGTCTTCTATGCCTCATCAAGTCGGCACTGATGGATCTTCACCAATGGCACTACAGATTAAGTCATCACCCTTTAGGAACTTTAGAAAAAGTTTTTCCTAATTTCGTTTCAGCTTGTAATAAAGATGAGTTTCTTTGTGAAGCCTGTACTTTGGCTAAACAAACTCGTTCAACATACTCATTTTCCAATAATAAAAGTTGTTTCCCTTTTCATGTGATTCATACTAACGTGTGGGGTCCTTCCCGTTGTACTTCTATTTCCAATCATCAATGGTTTGTCCTTTTATTGATTGTCAGTTCAACGCTACTATAAAGATTCATCGCAGTGACAATGGCACTAAGTACAATGAAGGTCAATTTCAATGGTATCTCTCTGATCATGGCATTATTCATCAAACAAGTTGTGTTGATACCCCGGCACAAAATGGGGTTGCCAAAAGAAAGAACCGACATTTATTAGAGGTCGCTAGGTCTCTTATGTTTGCTCGTCATGTCCCAGCATAGTACCGGAGTGATGCTATTTTAACTACTTATTTAATCAATCAAATGCCGACTAGAATTCTTGATTCCCATGCACCTATTGATGTTTTACAAGGATCGACTTTTATTGTTCCCCCTAAGATTTTTGGTTGTGTTTGTTATGCTCGTAACACCACCTCTAAGAGTAAGTTGGAACCCCATGGTCTCCGCTATATTTTTCTTGGGTATTCAGCTACTCAAAAGGGGTATAAGTGTTATCATCCTCCCTCTAGGTGCACCATTATATCTATGGCTGTGATTTTTCACAAGTCTAATTTCTATTATTCTGCTCCAACTCTTCAGGGGGAGTGTCCTAGTGTAGAGGTGTTTCCCACTCTAAATGCTACTGAAAATATTACTTGTTCTCCTCCTCCAATAGTCTCTAATGGTTCTAATGTTTCTCCTTAGAGAACAATTGTTCTCCTCCTTCTCAAAAGGAGAATAATGCAACACAAGAAGAGGATAGTATAATATCTCAGGGGAGATAACAAAACCACTTCAGGGGGAGACTTTGAAGACATGTTGTCATAGGAATCCCACTCCCAACACTCCAGTTAAGACCACTGATACATTGCCTGTTCGGTCATCATCTTTGGAACCGGATTCTACTACTCCTTCTGGTGAGGTTTCTCCTTCTATCTTCCTACTTCGAAAGGGTACTAGAACTTGTACTCAACACCCTATATCCCAGTTTGTCTCATATGAGTCTTTGTCTAGCTCCTATCGTTCTTTTGTGTCTTCTTTATCTTCCATCTCTATTCCATGGAATTGGCAAGAGCTTTTGCAGATGAAAAGTGGAAGGTAGCAATGGTGGAAGAGATGCACGCTTTGAAGAAAAATGGCACATGGGATCTTGTTTTTCTTCCTCCTGGGAAACAACCAGTAGGATGTAAGTGGGTGTTTGTAGTTGAAAAGAAAATCGATGGTTCTGTGGACAAATAAAGCACGGTTGGTAGCAAAGGGATTTACTCAGACTTATGGGATTGACTATCAAGAAACCTTTGCCCCGGTTGCTAAGTTAAATACTATTCGAGTTCTACATTCTTGTGCTATTAACCAAGGATGGGATCTTCAGCGGTTAGATGTGAAAAATGTCTTTCTTCATGGAGAGTTAGAAGAAGAAGTGTATATGGAGATTCCTCCAGGTTTTTCTTGTGACAAAACTCAAGGTAAAGTGTGTAAATTGAAAAGTAAACTTTATGGTTTAAAGCAATCGCCTCGAGCCTGGTTTGGTAGGTTTCAAAAGGCTATGATTTTCGTTGGGTATAAACAAAGTAATGTTGATCATACTCTCTTTGTGAAGAGATCAGGTGCTAAAGTTACTATTCTCATTGTCTATGTAGACGATACTGTTGTCACAGGGAATGATAATGATGAGATCCACCGATTGAAAAAGTTTCTTGGACAAGAGTTTGAGATAAAGGATCTTGGAAAGCTCCGGTACTTTCTTAAAATTGAAGTTGCTAGATCTTCAAAAAGTATCTTTCTATCCCAAAGAAACTATGTCCTTGATTTTTTGACAAAAGTTGGGTTATTGGGTTGTCGTCCTTCTAATACACCTATTGAAGTCAATACTCGTCTTCAAGAAAAGGATGGTGATCCGGTGGATAAGGGTCATTATCAGCGATTGGGCAAATTGATTTATTTGTCTCATACTCGACCTGATATCTCTTTCGCCATAAGCCTAGTGAGTCGATTTATACATGATCCATACCCTACTCATATGGACGCCGTTCTTTGGATCCTTTAGTATTTGAAGTTTGCTCCTAGTAAAGGGATTCTTTTGTCTCCTCATAATAGCTTAAAAGTTGAAGCCTATACAGATGCTAATTGGGCTGAATCCTCGATAGTCTATTTCTGGGTATTGTACTTTCTTAGGAGGAATCTTGTGACCCGGCACGGTAAAAAGCAAAATGTAATTGCTCGCTCTAGTGCCGAAGCGGAGTTTCGTGCAATAGCACAGGGAGTTTGTGAGCTATTATGGCTTAAAAGATTACTTGAAGATCTTGGTGTATTTGATCATGTTCCTATGATGCTATATTGTGATAATAAAGCTACTATTAGCATTGCTCACAATCTTGTACATCATGATCATACGAAACATGTGGAGATTGATAAGCACTTTATCAAGGAAAAGTTAGAGAGTGGTTTAATCTGTATGCCCTTTGTTCAATCAAGTGATCAGCTCGCTAATGTGTTCACTAAAGGACTAGGGCTTAAATCATTTTATCCTGCTTGGGCATGTGTGATATCTATGCTCCAACTTGAGGGGAAGTGTTGAAAATATTTCACCGATAGGGGTATATTTGTCTATTTCCTTATTATTTATGTATGGGAGCAATAAGGGTGATATTGTAATTTTGGCCTTTTGGCTTTATTATAAATAGATAGCTTGGGGTCATATCGACCTAACCAAGCATTCAGTTCAGTTTTGTCTTTCAACAGCATCACATAGCTATATAGATAATACTAAACTGCAGTATCAAAACTCGATCACTGTTTATGGCTAGGCATTAATTACTAAAATTGATCAATCTACAAAGGACCACAAAGATTTTCTTGTTAAGAAAACTAATTGCCTTCGCAGGAATGAAAAACTAAATGTTTACCAAGGATTGCATCATGCGCAAGCTTTGCCGCAGCATCTCCATATGTACCATAGAATTTAGTATACCTCCTGTACAAATTCTTTTTTAATCAAACCAATCATCTATAGATACTTCCAAACTCTTAATTATGTATATGTCTATCACCTGTGATATGTCTTCCCCCGCATGAAGTTTACTTCTGGGCAGTCCCATGCCAAGGAAAAGTTCACTGTCCGCACAGTACCTGATGGAATTGTCACAGAAGCTGCAATGGCAGCCCCAATAGATGATCCTGGTTCTGATGGAACCGACACATCTATGGAATTAAGATGGTCAAAGGATCCATGCTATTGACATAGGTTAAAATCAGTAAGTTATTCTCGCAGATATAGAATAAGCATATCACCTAGAATTAATGACAATCTTTACACATGCAATTAACAAATCCTCAATGGCAGTATGATCACTGAGGAACACTTCTTGTGATGAATATAACAGCTGCAAAAGACCCCCTTAATAGTTCAAAGCAACCAGGATCCAAAATGATGACATTAGACGTAGGTGGTAGCACAGTCAAATGAAAAGAGGCAAGCATAAGCTAGTCATTTTACAGTGGAACTGAAAATCCCAAAAGGAATAGTTCTACATGCAATATCGAATGACTATTTGCAATTAGAGGAAAACCAGATTCTTAAATGTCTATTTACAATTTCCTCGAGTCTTTTATTAAGGGCCCCACTTAAAGCTATCTACTTAAAACTTGTGATGCAGTTCAGGAAACATCAATGACAAATAATGTGAGTGAAAAAACAGGACCAATTATTTATAATTGGAAAATCGAACATTGCAGTAACTTGTGCTAAACTTCACTTATCAGTGGTCATGCACAAACCAACAAATGAAAACCAAGCAAATATCTTGCTTCCATGGGAGAACGTTATAGTGAGTTATATATTCTATGCAATGCAAATGAACCAACCTGTTTTATCTCCTTCCACATGTCATTGGCTGAGATACCCTCAAAATTACCAGAAATTCCAAAGCAAGGGCACTCTGAGACATGAACATCTTCAGTTTCCTGAGCTGCGATTGCATAAGTTACAGGGGGAAGACCATTTGCAGTCCTGAGTTCATGAATGATCATCTCTAGTATTAATTCAGATAAACAGATGTAGGTAAACCCATCAAGTAAGTCAAATCAGGAGAAATATGCTCTATCAAGGATAGGAACGAACTTGTGATGCAGAAGTACAGTATGGACTCCATCCTTCATCCTACCATGAGATTGTTGGGGTTAGTATCAAACTTTAGCATCACTGATGCGATTTATATATGAGTGAATAGCTTACATAATTTTTGAGTTGGAGTGATGACCAGAAAATTCAGACATCCCTCCCACGGAATTCTGTTATGGCATAGATAAATGGCATCATATGAGAACTTGATTGTTCTGCTCAGAATAACAGTTTCATGGAAGGAAAAATCAATTGATACTACATGGTATGAAACGCTCAAGATTAACCAACAATGCAAAAACAAATGAATGTGAACTCACAGTCCATGTGAAGAGCAAAGTGACATCTGCAGCAGTCTTTCCAGAATTATATAGCTGAAAGGACAAAACGCTGGTTAATAAGAGGCTGGCTGTAGGGAAATTTCTAGAGATCGATAAATTTCATTTCACTTATACCGTGTAAGTAAAAACAGACACAGGAAAACTGCTCTCCTTGTAATTATGAGGAATGAGTGGGGAAATCTGACGGCACACTATTCTAAGGGCGGGATCTGGTTCACCTGTACATGGAAAATAAGAGTAATGCAGCCACATTTCATCTTGAGTTCTAGTTACACTAAATACTGTAGCAATTTTTGTCAAACTTTACCCTCATAAACAGTCCATGCCCTAGGATACAGCGCATGGTATGTGGAATTATTACCACTCAGCTTCCAGTCCCAAGATCCAATTCCTGAATTGAGGCTTTCTCTGTTCAAGAACATGTTTTCCAGTAAGTTTAAGCTTTTAAACTGCTTCCATTGAATTAGTAAGACGTGACCCTATTTCCCATTAGTAAGACATGACCCTATTTCCCATTGTTTGTACAGTCAATTGTTTCCAAAGAAATACTGAAGAAAACTCTTACTTGAGTTCAGCAGGAGACCCAGGGCAGAGCACGGTAGAATATTTTTTGCCATTGGGGCGAGAGACGAACACCTGCATGGAGTCAAGACATCTGTGGCATCAGTTGCAAATAATCATATACTTGAAATAATTTGGCAAGAGCCGAAAGCCATAAAGCATGATTACCTACAGAGTTGAATTCACTATGTAAGCAGAACCGTCGATTTTCCACTATAACTAACAACAGATGAAGGTTTTTCAAATAAAATGGAATTCTGCAAAGGAGACTGAGAAGGTTTACCAAACCGTAAACAGCGAACTTACAGAAAATTGATTAGCTAAAACTGCTTTGTCCTCACATATTCTGGGGAATAGTTGCCAACGCATAAATTCACCTTGATAGCTTCTTCCAATGCTCCCAGAGCTTTGAAAAAAAGAGTCACCATGCAAAGAAATTATATTGTGTATAACCAAAATCACTTCATGGCGATTACTCTAATCTATTCCCACATCTGGTTAAAAAGTTTTTGAACTGAACTGCAGCAGAAAAATACCAAAGGAAGATGAGTAACATCTGCAGTTGAGATACAAGCTGGATACCAGGATCATACATCCCTCCCTCCCCTCAGCCCCAGGGCAGGGGGGAATAGGGCATGTGCATTGTGATGCAGAATCCCTGATGACTAACATAAGAGTAATGATCTCTACATGTGCTTAAGATGCATTTCGCGTTGTATTACTGGGGATTAATAGAGAATGAAAACCCACCCGATACCACCAAGAGGAATGGCATTAGTTGACGTCACAGGGCGCTTTGTGAAAGGATTCATGATGGTCCCCTGAAAATTTGGTAAAATGAAGAATTTCTTTTCCTTATCATACACGAATTTTATACAACAAGTACATCAAAATTAGATGGATTGTTACCTTCCCCTTGGCAGCTTCTTCTCGAACTTGACGCCATAGCCGATAACCTATTGGAGCCTTAAAACCATAGACAGAGTGCTTAATACACGAAGTGAAAGAACAAAGAAAGAAAATGCTGAAAAAATCAACGAGTCGATAATAATATGCTTGCTTGTACTGTGGCTGTTTAAGTATTTGCAGGACAACAAGCTTTGAAAGTAGTTGGAAGTTACCTGCTTCACATTTCGAATCAGCTTAGCTAAATTTTTAGAGACAGAATTATTGAATATTGCACTAACCTCTCAGAATATCCTATAATTTGTTTCATAAAATTGTTGGCAGATACTTTTGAAATTTAGTTAACTACATAAGACCACTCAAATATCACTAGCTATTAGAGCAAACACATGTTGAAAATGTCCTCCATCTATCATGCACTGGTTTATAGGAATTGTGTAGCTTTCCTTCTTCAATAATTTTGGAACATACACACACGAAGTACCCAGAACATGGGACTTTAGTTGTATGATCAATGGATGTACAAGAAATAAAAGAAAAACAACAAACCAATGAACATGCATGTTTCTTTCTTGCCTGCAAAAATTACACTCGCAATCAGCAATTTTCAGAAATTTCGTAGTTCATCTAGTATACTGTTACAGATTGGCTCTTCTTCGTTGTTTTCTGCAATATCTCGATCATAGTTATTGATGTATTTATATCCTATAGATACCAAGAGTTTCGGATAGAAAGAACCATCCAGTTAGTATTGTAGGCAGTTAACTGGTCCAAAAATAGAGCGAAAGGGGGGACATTAATCGCAAGTTGCCTATAATTAATAGGCCATCGACCAGTAATAGAAAGCGAAGGCCATCTTTGTAACAACTAGTGTGTCGGCGGGTGGAGCCGTTCAGAAGGATGGATCCAGAAGAGAGATAAATTAAGAGGTAGGTGTGTACCAAGTGGATTTTGTCTAGTAAGCTGAGGGTGAACTCCACGGGGTCATTGCCTTGGCTGTTTATCTTGCGTTGCCAAGTGAGCGGGGCGGGCTTCCCGGGGTCGACCTTGATCTGACAAACAGAAGCGGCGATGAGAAGAAGGAGAGCTTGCGGATCACCACAAGTGTGGATCGATCAAAACTCGAAAGAAACTACGAATGTGCTAATGCAACAGCGCGACAGGATCGTGTCGAATTTGAAAGTCCAAGCTACGGTGTCAGTCAGCAGCGAGCATCAGTCGCCTTTTTTTTTGGACACAGTCGCATCGAAGTCGGGATGCGATGGCGGAGTCGACAGACCTGTTCAGGATGAGGACGGGGGGAGTCGTCATCGGCGGCGGCGCGGTCACCATTCTCCAACATCCTGCGAGGAGCGAACGGAGCTGTGGAGGAGATGGAGGAGGAAATGGGGAATGCGATCGCCGGTCTCTCTCTCTTTCTCGCGCGCGCGCGCGCTATGAATGGGAATCCTGAATGGGGGAAGGAGGGAGGTCAAAAGGAAGACGAGAAGCGAATTGCAGAAGCAGTTGCAGGGTTGGGGATTGGCTGAATATTCAAAGGGGGCTTTTCGTCACTGTTCCCTGATATCGACGTGAATGTCGTCGTCGCGTCCCTTTCCTCGTTTTTGCAGCCCAGTCCCTCCCCGCCCCCATATTTTCCCTACTTTTCGCTTTTGGTCCCCCACTTTTATATTCTCCATCTTTATAGGCCATTTTCTTTTCTTTTTTTCCCCTTTTTCATTTCGGCTACTTTCTAGGCGAGAATCTCAATTTTCTTCTCCTCGTGCCAAACCCAACGTAATATTTTCGAGTGTATTAGTAGTGAGATGAGTGAGGCGAATCATTCTAATTGTATAAATTTCATGCTTTTTCCTTCTTTGATCTCACGTGCATTCACACGAAATGCATTTGATGACATTATTTTTTTGATGGAGTAGACAAGCCGAGCTAATGTCGTTAATTTTGTGTAGGATGCGTGACTAAATTAATATTCTCGATTTTAAGAAATTCCTCTCCCATCTAGAAAATGGGTAAAATTTCTCACTTTAAAAAGAATATGGAAAAATACTAACGTAAAGATAGTAATTGAAAAGTTGTATTGGCGGTTATAATGAAGAAGCAAACTCATTTAGGCTGATAATTTTGAGTTCATTGATAATACATTTTCATCTCACATGATTGGTGAGGTGTTTTATTAATATTGGAATTGTGTTTTGAATGCGAGATTATTTGTAATCAATGGTATAGCTAATTGAACTTATGAATATTCTATGATTATGATGTCAATCTCGCGATGTATTGAAGCATTTGATGAGATTCCGTGAGTCAAAAAACATTTCTTTTGGTAAATGAGCAGCAAAAATCGACACAAACTTATCATGGGGGACTTGAGTGTAATATTAAGTGAGTTTAAATAAGGTTAGTTGGTGAAAAAAATAAAAATAAATAAGGTTAGTTGGTGAGAAGCTTTAGCATCGTCCGCAAAAATATGCATGAATTCTTCGAGATTGGTGAAAATAGGTAATTATTATTTGCGATTTTTGGGTTCAATGAATTTGACATAACATGACAATTATCTTAAAATAGTAAAAAGAGCTATTTAAATTAGGAAGAAAATAAAAACCATGAATAATACGTACGCACGTTTTCTCCTTTCCTTGGACAAAGCCCTCCCGAAAAGGACATTCAGATGAGCAAGCAAAAGACACGCAAACAGAAAGAAAGCAACGAAAGAAGAAAAGACACGTCGTGACTGAAAAACTAGTGAGAAACGGGATGAATAATGGAGAAAGGGGTGACTGGATTTTTAGAGAAATGATGCTTTTGAGGGGGACCTGTCGACAATTTGTCTCTGCCTACGCTATCAAGACTATTTGACAATTCTGCAAAAATCCAGCGAACCATCCTCCGTTTTGAGGGGGACCTATCGCCCCCCCGCTCACAACGGACGATGATCGACTCTCTCTGCATAAATGAAGACAAAGGCCAATCCACGCCAGACACCTAATCGGAGTCGTAGTTGGTACAAGAGACAGGTCAAATCGGCGTGCCGTTTTTACTCTGTGTTCAATTGAGTTTTCTTTTCATTCATTAAAGTGGTTAGAGAAATTAAAGGGTGCAAATAATCATCATTCTATTTCCGGATCTTATTTCTAAACAGAAATATTTTACTGGATGAGTTATTAAGTAAAAATATATATTTGATAACATTACAAAATTTTTATTTCTATAACATGAATTCATTTGATATACTTTCTTAAATATCTCCCTCTTGGGCGGTCAATATTAGACTTATCAAAAATGGGTCTTAAAATAATGTATGACCTATATAAGACATAAATGGATTATAAATATATCACTTAAATATTAAAGAGCTTACTTAATTGTGTTTAAAAGTCGAAAGCCTAAAATAAATGGGTTAGATTTAGACATATTTCCAACCCAAGGCTCACGCTCTCTATTTCCCTCTTTAACCTCATAAAAATTGAAATTATAATTACTTTTTATGTCCTTTTTCTTTCACTTTCTTCTACCATCTTCCTAAGCCCATGGTCGACAACCAACCAGGCAAGCTCAAGGTCGCCAACGACTAGCAAGGCTTGGCTCGTTGGTGGCTAGTCATCGACTATCGTCATGGCCGACGATCAACTGAAGAAGAAGCAAAAATAAAAAAGAAAAGAGAAAAAAAAAGCAATAATTAAAATTATATTTAAAAAATAAAAATCAAAAATCAATAAAAATAATTTTAAATTCGATTTTAAAAGATTAAAATTAAAAAATATATTAAAATGAGTCATGGAGAAAAATTAAATATATAAAAATTATCATTTATGTTCCAAACCTATTTAAGGGCTAACGATTTATTTCAAAAATAAAAAAATGAAATTATATTACCAAATGAATTTTTATTTTAAACCCGTTCCCGATAACAAAAATATAGAAAAATAGAGAAACATAATTGTTATTATTCACGCTCCAAATGATCCAGTTCGGTTATGTTTGACATGTTTATCATCATGCGTTTTTTTTATGAAAAATGAATCATTTAAAAAAGTACATTTTCTTAAAGATGGTTATTTTGTACCGCTTATAAAAAAACGAAACAAAAAAGAAGAAAAGACAGGTCGTGACTCGTGAGAATGGCGATGAATGATAGAGAAAGAGGGGTGACTTGGTTTTTAGAGAAATAATGCTTTTGAGGGGGTCCTATCTGCAATTTGTCTCTGCCTCCGCTGTCAAGGGCATTTGACGATTCTGCATAAATCCAGCGAACAACCCTATGTTTTGTCGCGTAGGCCTGATCAGCATTGGACAACAGCGGCCCAGCCCCGCCTTTTTCTTTTTGACGCATGATTTGTTCCTTTGGAGCTCATGCGGCCGCTCACGCCTGACGATGATCGAGACTGTTAAAATAAAGGCAAACAGCAAAGCTCAGGCCAATCCACGCCAGACACCTAATGGGAGTCGTAGTTGGCACAAGAGACAAGCCGAATCTGAGTGGCGTTTTAACTTTGTGTTAAATTGAGTTTTCTTTTCATTGATTAAAGTGATTAGAGAAACTAGATGTTTGCCAAGAAATGGAAAGACCAATCAGCGACCCGTAACCATTCCATTTTCAAGCCCCATTTCTGACCAGAAATATTTTAGTGGGAGTAAAAATAATGTGCTTGATAATAATATAAATTTTTTATTCTAGTAACATAAATTCATTTGATATACTTTCTTAAATATCTCTCTCTTAGGCACTCCACAATAGACCTATCAAAATGGATCTTAAATCCATGTATGACCCATTTAAGGCATAAATAGATTATAAATGGATCACTTAAATATTAAAAAATCTAATTAATTGGGTTTTAAAATTGAAAGTCTAAAATAAATTGGTCTAAATGGGTTGGACTTAGACCCATTTGCAACTCAAGGCTCACACTCTCTATTCCCTCTTTAACCTTATAAAAGTTTTTTTTTTTTAAATCAAAGTTATAATTATTTTTTATGTCCTTTTTCTTTTCTTTTTCATTTTTCTTTCCTTTTTTTTTTCCTTTCTTTTTCTATCTTCCTTGGCTGATAGCCAGCATAGCGAAGACCAACAACCAACCAGGCAAGCTCGAGGTTGTCGACAACTAACTAGGCTTGAGCCTTGCCAATCTAACAAGGCTTGGCTAGCTAGTGGCTAGTCGCCAGCCATCGTCGTGGCTAGTGATCGGTAGAAGAAGAAGCAAAAATAAATAATAAATAAAAAGAGAGAGAAAAAGAAATAAGAAATAATTAAAAATTCTATTTAAAAATTCAAAACAATTATAAATTTTATTTAAAAAAGAAAAAAAAGAAATTAAGAAATTAAAAGGAATCACAGAGGAAAATTTAATCATATTTTTCATATCAAACAAAGATAAAATATTTTCTTATTTATTTTTCAAGAAATAAATGAAGGCTCATTTTTAAAAAAAATTATAAAAATTATCCACTAGATTTGTATTGCATACAAGTGTTTTAACAATGCTATTTTTTTTTTAAATTATGAGAAATAAGCTTTAATAGTTTTAATTAAATGAGTTGGATATAGGTTGGAAATGGGTTGGGTCCTATATAAGTCAATAATTTTGTATTACAATAAACGAGTCATAAATATTTTAAATGGGTCGATTTAGGTTATACCATTTATTCGACTCTCCCATTTGACAAGTTTAGTACAAGGACAAGCGATAGCCAATGAAAGCAAGTGATGAGAAAAGTTTTATTTACCATTTCTATTCCTGAAATAGAAAAATATAAAATTTTTACTTCTCATTTATGTTCCAAACCTATTTATGGGCTTAGTTATATTTGACATGTTTCTCATGATGCATTTCTTTTGTGAAAAATAAATTATTTAAAAAATATTTTTTTAAAAATAATTACTTCGTATCGCTTGTAAAAATGAATAAATGAAATAAATTAATTGTCCACAAAAATACATAGATATAAATTGTTGTTGGTAATGGATTTTTCATTATTTGATTAATTCAAGCGATACAAGTGATCATTGTTCATTTTCCGCGAAACAAGGAGAATCGCCGGTTCGTGCTTTGTTGGATTTTGGGTTCAGTTGGGCTGCCCGTTATGGGCTTGACCCAAAAGCCACATACATCAGAATTATGAATAGTAATTACCAAATTGTAGTAGCTCGTGGCCTTCTTATTCTCTTTGCTCCAGATTGTAAGGAAAAAACTTCCAACCAATATTTTTTTTTTTAACTAACTAGCCCTAAAACCACCGTTATTTGCAAAATTAGGGGAGAAAGTCACGTTCGTATAAGAGCGCCAAAAAATGGAAAAAGAAATTATTAGAGTGGGTAAAATTTGTAATTAGGGTAGTTGGTAAAATCAATAAGGACGATTCTAAAATGAAAATGTTTGAATATCAACTTAAATTTTCTGAATGACTTGCGAATCGAGATAAGATACATGTTGATCATCTTAAATTCCTAGTTTATCATTCAATTAAGTCTAATCGTTTGAAAACCATAATTTAACTATATTAGTAACCATACGACGTTTGTTTAAAAAAATACATTCGTTAAAAATATCTTTTTTTGCACAAGGCAACAATTGGAGTGCCATGAGTATTAAGTTTGATGCTAGTTACGATAAGCATAAGCATCTTGGAATACGAATTTGAAGGGAAAATGCAAAAAAAGAAGAAGAAGAAGACAGGTGCAACTAAAATATCAAGTTAATCTCCATTAGGCGACAGGTGGCTAACGTGGATTTTCTTTTTCCTGATAATTTCCTATATTAGCTCATACGACAAATAAAGTGTCGGATTACATGACAAGAGAGTTTACTCTCATCTCTTTATAATCTTAATTTCGAGTTTCCATAGGAAGTAAATTTGAATACGCCTAGGCCGAATGGGGGACTGTCTGTCTTCTCAATGTATCTCGGGGAAATGGATCATAGCATGTCTACTAAACAAAGAGGAATTAATTAGAGTCCACAACACAACATCCCAGTAAAAGTTATTATAAGATTAATCATTTGCAAAATCGACATGCTGAATATTGCGTAAACAATTGTATGGCCAGACCAATGAATATTTCGATTAAGCAACTTTGTCTTTTTTTCTTTTTTTGGATTAGCAAATTAAATGTGTGTTTAGCCTAGTTGGAACCAGTTTTTCTACCTCTTGACTACACTGTCTCTACTAGCGATTTTAAGGGCACATTGCTTACATTGACTTGGCATATTCAAAATTTTACTTTTGAGATGTTCTTAAGAAGATTTGAACCAACATCACAAACAAATCAATAAATTCATATGTCATTTAAGCGAACACCTTATGAGTGACAAGCATATAAATGTTGACATTATAAATGACAGATGTCACTATGTTTAGACATAAGTAACATATGGTTAACCTTATGGATAGTCCCAACATAAATTCCAATTTGTTTTTTTCCCCTTGTCTCATCAACATCCCTACACTTTTATAGTATCTTTAGTTAATATAATCATTAAAAATGTGACCATCATCTTTGACCCCCAACAAACCCCCCCACCAAAAAAAAAGAAAGAAAGACGAAAAAAGAGAAAGCAACCAAAAAGCGCTCACACAGTCTGTCTGTCTGTCCACCACCGCAGTGAGTCCCACGGCAGGCGCGTGCAATCGGGTGCAATCGGGTGCTCTGATCCGTACCCCCCAATCCCAATCCCAATCCCATTCCCATTCCCATTCCATTCGGAATTGAGTCGCGTCGTGGTCTCCGGCGTGGCGTTTCTCGGTGCGACGAGGGAGGGGAAAAAATGGGTAGCACCGATTACTGGAGCAAAGGGTCTCGCGTGGAGGTGACCAGCAAGGAGGCCGGCTTCAAGGGCGCCTGGTTCGACGCCGTCGTCGTCGAACCCCCGGTGTACCACAAGTCCAAGTTCAAGAAGAAGCGCCTCACCTTGATCGAGTACACCAACCTCCTCTCCGAGGACGGCCAGTCCCCTCTTCGTGAGTACACCGACTCCATCTTCGTCCGCCCCTTGCCTCCCGGAGAGCCGGAGGGGGAGGGGGAGGAGCAGACTGTCATGGAGGAGAAATTGGTGGTCGACACTTACGACCGGGACGGGTGGTGGACCGGAGTAATTGCCAAGGTCACGGAGCAAGGCAATTACTTGGTGGCTTTCGAGGACCCGCCGCATGTCCTCGATTTCCCCCGCGACCGATTGAGGCTGCACTGGGAGTTCCAGGACGGCAAATGGAGCCTTCCCCCTAAATGCCTCGTACTCCCTTTTTGCTCTCTTTCTTTCTTTCTTTCTTTCTTAATGGATGCGTGGGGTTATTTTCCTTTCATGGCCATCGTACCGGCATGGTCGTCTGTCTTCTTCTTCTTTCCCCCCTTCATCATTATTTTTCGTATTAACCGAGGATAAGGTATATCATGAGTTTGATTGAAGTGAAGTCCCGACGATTTTGTGATTTTCATGCGCTTTGTTGGGCTACTGCTGTGAAAGGTTGCTAAGTGCATGGTTTTCCCCCCTCAAGCATCCACGCCCATTTCCTCTTTTTCAAATCTCAGCTTTAAACATCCATATGTACGGCAGGTTTTCATGGGGAGAGCAAGGAATCTGTCCGGGGCCTGTCGGGGGTTTTCCAATTCACTCACCCTTCACCACTTTGTGTGGTCGCATTCTTCATGCTTTTACATTCTGATTTTGCTTGCAGGAATTTTCTGACCATCTCAATGAGATGATTGCCTCTGCCGAAGGCCATAACATCATTTCCGTAAAGGATTCTGAAGTTAGCGACGCCGCTCCTATACCATGCATAATCACGCGTTCGACTCCTAATGAGACGTTCGCTTCTTCAACCGTCGGCTCCAGCGAGAAGGAGGTGGAGCAGCAGCGCTCCAGCTGTGATTCCCCATGTTTTATGCCTCCCAAGAAGCCTAAAACAGTAAGTGCAGCCGGCAACATGACTGAATTGATTAGTATTATCATCAAATTGAATGCCCTTAGTGCATGTCTCTATTTTAATGTTTCTATTACTTTGTGGCTTCAACTGAACCACTATCCATTTTTTTCCTCCTTCTGTGTATTTATTCCGCAGCTAAATGAACCCTCTATTAAAAAAAAGTCTTCTCAAAGCAAGGATGTGGGAAAGAGTCAGGAAGGAAAGAGACGAAGACTTGTGAAGTTACATGCCATGACTGAAAATGCTTCGGCAACAGGTACATTCATTTTAAGCTGCTGCTATTTGCTCTCTTTTGCACAAGAAACATTGATGGATTACTATGCAGGCAAGGAGAAGAGAACAGATGAGACATCTTCTGCAGCAAATGGACTAGGGTGCTCAGTGACTCCAGTGAAACATTTGAGTGGTATGACCCTCGTAGACTAGACACCAATCATTCCCGAAGTCTTTAATCATAATTTTAAGAAGATTGCATTAATGAAACTGAATACTTTTAGTGTTGTCATGGATGTATTTTGTTTCCTTTGCTGGGACCAGGATAGATGTTTTTGACATAAGCAAATAATGGCTTTGATTTTGGCACTTGTGACTTGATTTGATGCAAATAATCTAATGTCTCGCAGCCATTCACACCCATATTTCCATACTCTAGCCATCAAAAAACTTTTCTCTAGGCATTCACCAAGCAGGTTTGACATTCATGGCCTTTTATTCTTATTTTGAATTTCATGGAGCAAGTGTCAAAGATATATCCTCTGTCTTTATGAGATATCATGCAATCGAGTAACTGAGTTGAGAGACTGTAGTTAGAATACCCTGCCTAAAGTATCCAAACCAAATGTGCTTTCATGATATACACAATCTTCCAACTATGGGAATAAATAGCTGAGTTGAGAGACATATTGTATTCAGCACGCATCTGCAGAAACTGTGAGAAAAAGGTCATTTGGTCTGGCCTATTTTTTCTTGCATTGATTCCCATTTTCTCACTCATAGTTCTCAAGATGCAGCTGCTGAAATGTTAGCTGCAGCTTCCGGAAAGCATAGTGTGGCAAAAGTTGTAGAAGATGTCACTGCAGGGAATGTAACCAACTCAGGTGTCAATGGACTGTTGCTCAAAGAATTGCACACTCAAGTATTGGATAGATCTGGTAAGAAGTTCCTTTCTTGCAAGAATTAAATTAGTTTAGGAAACGAGTTGTTTCACTTGAATGGACTTTTGTGCTTTTGTTTTATCCAGAACATTCTCGTCTTGGTGGGGCGGACCAAGTGAAGGAGGCAAAAGAGGTTATTCAGCTTGAGGTAGATGAGGACCTTGAGGGTAAAAATAGGCCAAACCAAAATTTGCCTTTTGTGAAAACCTCACCAATATGGAAAGCAGTGGAATCTTTGGAAGTATTCAAAAAGTTTCCTCAAGCACCTCATTTTCTACCTTTGAGTGATACCAAAGCAGGATCTCGTGAAGGACTGGCCATTGCTAAGATGGTGACTTTTGCTAACACAGTACAGATGGCATCCAAATTGAAGACCACTGATTCCAAAAGTAGATTTAATACCTGTTTGGAAGACCTTGTAGAATTGGAGATGCATGGTTTTGATGCCCAAGTGATCAAGAGTCATTTGTTGAGGCTGCTTTCGCTAAAAGATGAACTAGAAAAGCTTGACAAAAAGTGGGATGAAGCTGAAACTCAAATTTCAGTGCTTAAGGATGAGAGAGTCAAAATTGAGGAAAAGATTGAAAAGATCATTAAGGAGATGAAACGTTTTCAAGAAGAACTGATACTAGCTTTAGCAGAGAAGGAGGAGAAAGATTCTGAAATCACACTATGGAGAACCAGTGTCGACATCATGCACGAAGCGGTTCAAAATGCCCGGCAGGAATTCGAAGAACATCTAAACAATTTCCCCCGGTAAGCACGTCCTTGCACTTCTTTTTTTTCCATCACTCGTGCGTGTGGGGTGCATGTCAAATAAGGTATTCTGTCCTTTTCCATGATGCTGTGTTGGCTGCTTGTTCTTTTGCTTATTTGAAGTGTTGTACGTATGTCAATCAGAACAACCCCCCCCAAAAAAAAAAAAAAAAAAAAAAAAGGAAGAGTGGCGGGTATTTGGACCTTTTTGTTCATGATTCTGCTTACCTAAAGAGAGCTTCATAAGGGAAAGTTATGATTTTTTCATCAAGGGGGAAATAATTGTGTCCGTAAACATGGAAACTGCAGCATGAGCTGCATTGTGTGACTCCTGTACATGTACATGTACCTTTGTAAACAATATGTACAAAAGGCTGCCGTACGAGTAAGACTTTAATTATGAATCGGCCAAGAGGAAGTGTGGGGTCAAAAAATCCTCTGGTCCTTCCAAATACCCACTTTTCATCTCCAGCTTCAAGTGAAGTTATCTAACAAGTATCATTATGAAAATCATGTCTAAGTATGCATTACTTGCTGGGATTCTCTAATGATTTATAATAACTCTGCTTGTATAATTGCGTCTTGCTGCAGGTGAGGAGGAGTGGTGGCGTGGGACACTGCCAGTAAGGTTAACTATCTTTCTGTTGATTAGCGAGAGAAATATCTTGCTCTTTTTTAGTTTAGCAGTAGCACTATCTATACTTATGTCGGACTTGGAAGAATCCCGCTTTTATATTAGAGTTGGTCTTGTGTATATAGTTAGGCCAGGAGCTAATAGGTTCAACTCTGCAAGTGTTGTTTTTGTGTGTTGAACATCTGACGTGTAGTTGGAACTTCAGTTTAATGTAGATGACAGTTATCCTATCACTTGAAACTTTTTTGTTGGTCTCTTGTTTTTTCTTTTCTCAGTTCAACTTTTGCAGATTTGGTTGTCCATGGTTTATTGAAATCTGCACAATGTTCGAACTTGGATGGTTTAACCGGGCAGTTTGGTATTCATTCTGCAGATTTGAGGGCATGCTTTGGTCAGTTAAGCATGGTACATTTCAATTCGGCATGAAAATTTATGAATGCATCTGGAACTGTGGTTTCAGCTTTTGGATGGGAGACTTACCTTAGTCCTTCTTAATGCTATATTACACCTCAAATTATCCTTAGTGAAAAAAGCATATTTCTCCATTTCCATGAAAACACATTCGAACAACAAAAAGGATAAAATGACATTCAAACAGAAATTGAGAATTATAATGTTCCTCTCTTCTTTGCATTCCATTTCCCCTCCCCCCCCCAAAAAAAAAAAAAAAATCCTTTTATGTTTTACTTGTGATGTTAAATCATGTCCTCTTTTCATGAGCCAGACACCCGAAATCCTCAAGGACATATGTGAGGACGTGGATAGCGTGAAAAGCTCTTATGTGATGTTTCGATCCAAAGCCAAGCCAGGGGCCAGCATTTCATTCCAACGGTCAAGATTACATTTTTGCACCCTTTGCCCTTCAAATGATCGTCTCCAAAATTTGATGAGACGCTATACCTTTTTTGTCTCCATCTTCCGAAATGGTAATTTATGAAGTAAACGGTAAAGAATTCATCTCTGAGCAATAAAAGAATAAAGAGTCGTTTTCTGAATAATCCCGTGGCGTGTACAAGTTTTCAACGATCTATAGAAAGAGACAAAAAGAGCTAAATATTGAAGTCCCCCGACTAATTTATTTATGTATTACAAAATTACAAAAGTTAAACTTTCTCTTGTTAACAGTCTAGTCAAGTCTACTGGATGCTTTATATAAGAAGAAAAGATATAATTTCTTCCTTAACTTCGGGACATTCTTCAGCTAAAAATCGAAAAACCATAAAAACTTTTAACAACAATCGAGCTATGGTGAGTTAATTATTCACACATGCTTCATAAGAAATTATGTTGCTTCATCATAGAAAACAATAAGAAAAAATTTTACTCTTTTCAAATAGTGCGAGGTTTAAGTATAATAGAGACTATCCACATCTGTGAACATTTATTTAGAGAGGGTTAGATAGGGACATTTGATGCATTTCAACGTTTTCATTTCGCTCTTATTTGACAACAATCAGAGAGCACTATCTTAGAAGTTGGTGTTGGAAATAATGTGGTTACAATACAAGACAACAATTTTCAAAATGATTTTGCGGGTATAACTCTTTGCGTTTTGTTTCCTTTATTTTGGTCAGAACAGAGAATGCAAGACAAGGACATGAAAAGTGTTTGCTTTCTATTAGGACTTGCTTCTAAATGAACTGAAGTGCAAAAAAGGCTTTGGTCTTTGTGATGATTCCTGCTGGTTTGAGAAGGGAAGTGGGCAATTGCATTTCGGACGACTCGCCTCCTCCCTACCATGCAAAGGAGTGTTTTGCCGTCGGACCAACCTCCCTACGACACCAACCTCAACAGGAAATCTAAGGTAAACTCGCATCATCGCTTCGGATCCACCAACAAGGCATTGCTTCATAGGCACTACTGGTAGCTCTCTTGTCTTCTTCAAATCACCCAACGTTTCTTCCCTTCCTATCTAAGCATGACAACTTACGTGTCCCATCTTCTCCCATTTAAGACTCCCCAAAGCTTCTATAACCTAAAATTCAACCTCCCTTTTGCTTCACAGAGAGTTCTTTTCTATTGCTTCCTGGATCAAAACGAGGGATAGAACTAGAAGCATGAAGCCCAAGGGCACTTACCCCCTCAACCACAAGTTCCTTCTCCTCGGCATCTTCCTCGCATTTCTCGTTATCTTCATCTTGAGATCCAGCTTTTCTTCTACCCACGATGTCTCCTCTTCCGTTCCGCAAAACTCCTCCCTGAAAGCCTCGTCAGAAGCCAAGGCACCTTACTGCTCACCGACTTGTTCCAAGATCCCGAATCCGTTAGCACAAGCTCTCATCCACTATACAACCTCAACCATCACCCCTCAACAAACACTCAAGGAGATCTCGGTGACTGCCCGAGTCCTCAAAAAGAAATCTCCATGCAACTTCCTCGTGTTTGGACTCGGCCACGACAGCCTCATGTGGAGCTCCCTCAACTACGGCGGGCGAACCATCTTCCTAGAAGAAGACAAGGCGTGGATAGAGCAAATCAGACAAAGGTTCCCAATGTTGGAATCATATCACGTGAGTTATGATAGCAAGGTGAACCAGGCGGATAACCTAATGGAAGTAGGGAAGGTGCCGGAGTGCATGGTGGTGAGTGACCCTAGATACTCCATGTGCCAACTCGCGCTTAAAGGCTTGCCAAACGAAGTGTACGAGAGACAATGGGACCTCATCATGGTCGATGCACCAACAGGATACTACGAGGAGGCACCGGGAAGGATGACAGCAATATACACAGCAGGGATGATGGCTAGGAATAGGAAGGAGGGAGAGACGGATGTGTTTGTGCACGACGTTAACAGGTCCGTGGAAGACAAATTCTCCAAGGCATTCTTGTGTGAGGGTTACATGAAAAAACAGGAAGGCAGGTTGAGGCACTTCATCATCCCTAGCCACAGAGGCGACTCCAGCATGCCCTTCTGTCCACTCTAAAACTAGAGGCCAAGGCGAATTCTTCGGAATCCTTTCTCACGGAATCCGGTGGTTTTCATGTTCCTGGAGCGGCCACAGGGCCACACTGACGGGTCTAGGACAGAGTTTTGAGCTTATAAATAAGCATGTGTGCTGTAGTACTCCTTGTCATAAGCGTCACTTTTTTCCCTGCAATGTAAAATTACATTTGGGCTATTTCACTTTTCTTACATCTTCCGTCGATTCATACACCACATCTGTTTAAAAGCTCCTCGCTACCGCGTGTTCTCCCTTTAAGTCAGGAACATAAGAAGAAAATTCAGCCTGTCAAGGATACGAAAAAAGCCTCCTGCGTCCATGAACGCACAGTTGCATTTGCATTCACGATATCGTTGGTGGTCATTTTCATTCTAGATGAAGTACCAAACCGTCTGCTCTGCATCATATTCCGTAATCCAACAGTTGAAGATGCAAGGCTGTTCCCTAATGAGCTTGACGAGCAGAGTGCAGACAGCTTATTATTACAGAGAATGATAGGGTCAACACGAAAAAGCAAGAGAGCCTAAACTATTCCTTGCTTCTTGTGTTATTGTTTCTGTTTCACATCATTAGGGATCTACCCACAAGAGCATGACATTAAAGTGCGTTTCTCAACTCTTCCTCCTCATACAAGAGAACCATGCAGCTCCCCTATTTAAATATTCACCCACAGTACACACTTCAACATTCCAATATTCTTCCACACGCGCTCTTAGCTGAGGAAAATTTCCTATAACTCATAATATAGAACAATATAGCTCAAGCCATCACAAAAGATCGTCAAATGACCCAACAATAATCATGGAAACAGTCAAAAAATTGGAAAAGAAAGAAAAAGAAGAAAAACAAATCAGGGACAACATATAAACCAACAGAGAACTAAGGAAACAAGGAGCACAATAGGAAGGGAAAAGAACATAAGATGATCTTCAAGACGAAGAGCAGCATGTCTTCTTCGTGTTGGCTTCTGATTCGCCAACTACGATGGTTTTCCCTTCTTTGATGTTGGCCGGTGCAGCCTCTTCTGAGGACAGAGGCTTCTTACTAATTATCCTGTATATCTCTGAGAGAATAGTCTGGAAAGCCTTCTCGACATTCGTTGCTTCCAGGGCAGACGTCTCAATGAAGGAGAGACCCTCTTTCTCGGCGTAACTCTGGGCATCTTCGGTAGCCACTGCTCTAAGGTGCTTCAAGTCAGTCTTGTTCCCAATTAGCATGATGACGATGTTGGAGTCGGCATGGTCCCTCAGCTCCTTCAGCCATCGACTCACATTGTCAAATGTAGTCGGCTTGGTCACATCATACACTAGAAGAGCCCCAAGGGCACCCCTGTAGTAGGCGCTGGTGATTGCCCTGTATCGCTCCTGTCCAGCAGTGTCCCATATCTGTGCTTTCACAGTCCTTCCCTCAACCTAATCAAAAAGCAAAATCATGGCACTTGTGATTACTTGAAACCAAGCAACCCATGGAGGAACTTTGGGATAAGTACATATCAATTCAGACATACCGCTTCGTGGAAGAAGAGAAGAAAATACATTAAGATTAACCAAATATGAATTGAAAAACAAGTTGAAATGCCGGGAATCATCTTCATGTTAAAGAGGCAGGAAGATAAATTTAACTCTGAAGCACCACTGCTCTGAGACTGAGGAAGAACGACAGATGGATCATCGTGAATTAAACTTTAGTAAAATAATCTCAAACCTGGATGGCTTGAATCTACAGAGCACGCAACCACGATCCATCGACAATAATGGAAAGGAGTAACTTTTTCCAGATATGTACTCGGATCCGTTTGACTGGTCTGGATGTAGTATTACAAGACAGATTCAAATATCATATTGCCATTGGTTCTGGTCGCATGAGAATCCGGGAGTGCCTTTTGTGAATACATTCAATACAAACAGGACAACATCGCTCGATTCCGAACGAACTCCAGGGGGCAAAGGAAGAATAAAAAAATGTAATAAGCTATATCAAATGCAGCAAATGCCCTAACTTTCGGTGCATATCAGATGGATTTGTTTCTTTACTAGGATTAACCATTTTTCAACAGACAGGGAATTCAATGAGGTGGTTTCCATCATTAATGAAAAGGAAGTGAAGGTTTGGCGAACGCACTTATTCCGGGAAATTAAGTAAGAGAAACATGGACGAAGGCATAAATCAGAAGAAGCGCAGGCATAAACAGACAGCGAATCGCTTAATAAAAAAAAGAAAGAAAAGAAGAAGGTTAGGAAAGGGAGATCGAGGGAGTTGAAGAACCCCCCCAGTCCCGTGCATCTAAACTTGAAGAATGGGGGGGGCGAGGGTTCGTGTGGAGATGGATCGAAGAGATTGAGCAGGGGAAGCAAAGGAGGGAGAAAAGAGGAGGAGATCTAGGGAGGGAGGGGGTGGGGAAAAGGGTTTTACTTGGAGGGTGCGGGTGGCGAATTCGACGCCGATGGTGGATTTGGACTCCAAGCAGAACTCGTTGCGAGTGAATCGGGAGAGGAGGTTGGATTTGCCGACGCCGGAATCGCCAATCAAAACCACCTTGAACAGGTAATCGTACTCTTCCTCCGCTCTCCTCGCCATTTCCCTCTCTGGTCCCTCTCCTCCCTTCCTCTTTTGGAAGAAGAAGAAGAAGAAGAAGAAGAAGAAGAAGAAGTAGTGGGATGAAGCAGAAGAAGCAGAAGAAGAAGAAGAAGAAGCAGAAGAAGCAGAAGCAGCAAAAGCAGAAGCAGAAGATGAGATGGGGGACCCCTTCTTCGTCAGCGGCAGCAGGAAGCGAACTCGACTCGACTGGGAAAGGAAAGGGGGTGGTGCCCAATAAGGAAGATGGAACAAGGAAGGGGAGGAGACTTTGATTTGAAAACACCACAGCCCTGGTTTCTTCCTTTTCGATTCTTTTTTTTTTTTTAAACAAAAAATAAATCCAAAAACTACTCTCTCTCTCTCTCTCTCTCTATCTGTTTGTTGTGGTTGCTATTAATTATTATTATTATTTCTCTCCCATTTTCTTTTTCACTTCTTTCGATATTAATAATTAATAACAACGAAAACTTAGAAAGAAAAGAGGGGGTTCGGGTTTTTGGTTGCCAGCCAGAATGGAACTGGCATTGGCAACCCTGTACCACCCCCGACCAGCCCTTGGCCCAATTATCTTTTGCTTCTTCCTTAAGCCCAATTCTCCCCTTCCTTTTTTTCTTTTTCTTTTTTTAAATAAATAGGAATTTTGTTTTTTACATGTTTGTGTGGTGCTCGTGGAGATCGAACCATTGACTTCATAGTTCTAATCACTTTACCGGGATGATTGCATGCCTGTTGGCTCTAAATTAAATGTTAAGAGCTCATTTTATCTCTATTTTACTCACTTTTTAAAGAAAAATGACACAAATAATTCTTTAAATTTTGACTTAATATGCAATGTCATTCTTAAACTTTCAATTTATTTAATATAGTATATAATCTTTTGACACGTGTTCAATCTAATTTATGACCATTTTCATATATTTTGAGGATTATACCGAAATTTTAGAGAACATATTGAATAAATTAAAAATTCAAAGATAAAATTGCATATTGGGTTAAGATTTAGAGATTACATTACACGTTATGTCAAAGTTTAATGATTATTTGTGTCATTATATACTTTATTTATACAATCAATAAACCAAGTAGAAAAATTACGAGTTTGGAACCATTCTGCGGTAATTTTCATGACTTTTTTTTTGGTCAAATTTCCCATTACTTATTTTGAACCTCGTTTTTTTTTGTTTTTTTTAACGTTGTAACCACCATTTTTTCTTACTATGCTGGACATATGTTGGTGTACCCACCCACGCGGGCGTTGCTTATGTTTATTTTCTTTTAAGACAGTCATCAATCGACAGGACTTTTTTTCCTCCCCCGGTTACCTGCCCCGTCAAAACAGCTCCAATGTTTAATATTTACTCCGACGACATCCGGTTCTCGGTGGATGCGGATTGGTTCCCCAAACGTTTGATTATTTCTGCAATTGGCGTGTCGTCAAGATGCACGCTTACTTACCAATCAAAGACACGAACAAACCTCGTTGCTTTTCCTTTGAGGATGAGGACCTATCTACCTACTCTTGTTTTTTATGAAACCTGCTTATACTTTTTTATCAATCTTGGCAAATGAGAATGAGGGAGCTTTAAGGGGTACGTGGTGTTGAGATTACATCTTCGATCACCTCTGTTGTAATTACGTCCACATCTATTTTCATAAAACTTGTTGTTTCCTCTCTAACCCACAAAAGCAAAATTTGGTTGAACAAACTCACTGTCAAAATCCACCTTCTGCTCTATTTCAACATATCTCCGTCCATAGTAGGCGAAATTAGGGTTATATTGGCTTGAGGTGTAATTTTGCAACTTTGTTTCGAATCTCTCCAGTTGCGAAATAGCCTCATCATAATCCGGTTGAGACTTCAAACAATACATAGTTGTTCTAAAATTCTCATATTCCGATCCTAACCTCTCCAAGATGCTGAAAACCTTCGTTATCTCATCCACGGGCTTACCAATTCTGTTCAACTAATCACAAATTAGTCTGTACTCCCTGAGATAATCACATAATGGCCTACCCCCTTTTTGACATGCTTGGAGTTTGCCCCCTTAGCTCCAACTCTCTAGCTACAAACTTTTTATGTAAATCGGTTCAAGAGAGTTTGCCATACCTCGTAAGATGTTTCTAAGCCGATAATCAAACCCAAAATTTTCTCGAAGACAGCTCCCTTGATCCAAGAGGATATCAGTTGGTCGGTTCTCATCCAGTTTGCATAATTGGGGTTTTGCTCTTCAACCTACTTACCGTCAACTTTTGTGACGGTGGTGAAATCTCACCATTGACAAACCTAAATAGCTCATGACTTCGGAGAAATTTATAATATTGTGCTTGCCAAAGAAGAAAATTATCTTCGGCAAGCTCAATCGTAACAAAATTATTTATGTTTACGTGAATAGGAAATGGGAACTTAGGAACTCTTGCGGTTATTGTTCAGTGTGTGTTTAATGCTCTCAGAGAAAGGCTTTGATACCACGTAGAAAACCGAATAAAAGAAGGAAATAATTAAAGCTGAATCAAAAGGAATCTTGTTGCCATAGCCATTCCTTCGTTCTCACAAAACATTTCAAAGCTCATCTTCTTCAACGTTCATTTTTACAATTTATATGATCAAAAAATATAGATCCATAGCGGCCAATACTTGAATTACAGCTTAGCAAACAAAAAATAAATAAATAAAGGAATAAAAATATAAAGGTTTAGGGTTCAAACCTGAAGATGTCGAATTTCTTCGATATTTTTGGATTTGCATTCATTTTTTGAGTCTTAAGCTGTGCTCCAACTAGAAGCTGAAGAAGATTATTTAAGCATTGGCTGCTCTAGATCTAGATTTTTTGGTCATATAAATTGTAAAAATGAATGCTGAAGAAGATGAGATCTTAGATGAAAAGTTTTATAAGAACGAAGGAAATGGCCATAGCAGCAAGATTTCTTCTTATTCTGCTTTAATATTTCCTTCTTTTATTTAGTTTTCTACCCGTGGTACATCATTGGAGTTCATTTGCTGCAAATACAGAGCCAGGTCGGTGGTCGGATGTTGGATTTCATGGAGGGACCTCAAGGAATGGGTAATCGGTGTACCCGACCACTGGATCCGGGATGTAGAAGGTGTTCCTGTCGTACTTGTTGAGCGGCGCATTCAGCTCGAACCGCCTTGGCAAATCCGGGTTTGCCAGGAACAAACGGCCGTATGCTATCAGGTCCGCATAGCCATCCTCGATCGCCTTATTCCCATCGTCTCTTGTGTACCCTCCCGCCGCGATGAACGTGCCCTTGAAGGCCTTCCTCATGGGGAAAAGGCTGTGTGGAGTCTCTAGCTTGTCCCCTATTCGGACCATCCTTGGCTCAATCGCATGCAGGTACACCAATCCATAGTCGTCGAGCGCACTGGCCATGTAGAGTCCCAGCGCATCCGGGTCGGAATCCCCTGTCTCCATGTAATCGGCAAACGGGGATAGCCTCATCCCGACTCTGTCAGCTCCGATCTCATTCACCACTGCTTCTACCACTTCTAATGCAAAGCGACACCGCTTCTCGAGGCTCCCCCCATACTCGTCCATCCTATCGTTCACTTGGTCTTTCATGAACTGGTCTATCAAGTAGCCATTCGCTCCATGGATCTCCACTCCATCAAATCCTGTCACCACTCGGTATATATATATATATATATATAAGCACAGCAACAGTTCACATCGACTACCCTTGGTATTCTTTTTAACGTGGGTCAATGACTACAGGATAAGAACCTCTCACCGGCTTCAATCGCATTACGGGCAGCAAGCCTGAAGTCGTTGACGATGTGAGGGACTTTCATCGACTCTCAGACGACGGGGAGGGGACCAGTCCCCTCCATCGAGTCTGGGGGTCACCCCCTTGTCCGTGCTCGAGATTGGAGCTTCACCATTCGGCTGATAACCTGCAGTGCACAGAGTTCGAGCACTATGCTCAGGACCTGTTTTCCGCAGCAATCCTTTTCATAACATGCGAAAGAAGCTAGACGACGCAACTTCATATGAGACAAGACAAGGAGAAAGGAGAAAAGAAAAAGGTTTGGACCCAGGGCAAAATTGAATGACCACTTTTCTCCGTCGAAGTCAGTCTCTTCTCTGTTCAGCCGAAATCTAATGTCATGACTTCCAAACCAAAACACCAGCACAGCGACACGAGACAAAGATCAACCCCATGCATGAGGAAAGTTCAACAAACAAAGATCTGACGGACTATGATCTATCTCTATATCCATCTCTCCCCTTTTGAAATTGCCGTTTTAACAATTGGCTGTGGTTTTGTTTTTCAATGGCACAAGAACATATACAGATTCACAGAGAAAGCCGCAGAGCACGGCCAGCTGGACAATATCTTGCTCCAATCACCGACCTCCTTGCGGTTTCAAGCGAAAATCGCATGCCAATAAAACTAGTTTTCACATTAACATTCCCCTAAATTTGTCTCTCACCCATGAAAACTAAATGAACACAGTGAATCAAAGTTCAAACTACAGCGTTAGAAAGTTTCTGGGGGAATCAAAATTCAGGTCTTTCGGATACTCCAGCACATGATCAAATTGAGAGGTTTGCTTACTATAGCTGGAAACACGACCGACATGCCAAATCTGGCAAAAGAAAACTCCGCCCTTGTCGTGAACAGCATCCACGATCGGTTTCCAAGCTTCCACTTGCTCTCTGGTCCAAATACCAGGCGTTTCTGGATACCTTCAAGATTATTACAATGGCAACGCTGCGTCATACTACTTTTGAACGCAGGAATCCAAAATGAAATGTCATGTGTGCACGAAGGGGAAGAGCATGAAAAACAAGGAAACAGTGAAATATACCCCTGGGCAGTGTCGGAAATGCCCGTGGCTTCGGCAATGAGAAGGCCACCGGAGGTGGTGCGCTGGGAGTAGTAAAGGACGGCATGGGGTTGAGGGATATTGCGGTAGGACCGGCTTCTTGTCAATGGTGGCAGCACGATCCTGGGATGATATTGTTCCGCGAAGCAAACAAGAGGCAAGTTAAGATCAAGGGACGAGCTCGGGTGAGTGGTCCACATCTGATAAACTAAAAGAGGACTGCATATTCAATCACTCGAGAATGGACCAGCAAGATAAGCTGATGCCGAAGCAGGGGAAGACAATTCGTTTCGCTCCCCAGGAATAAAAGCAACAAGAAGTAACGACACAAATAGCTCAGGGAGAGAGACAGAGGAATTGTGCTTGAAACATGGAAACAGAGAGAGAGAGAGAGAGAGAGAGACCTGTGGGAGAGGTTGAAGTTGCCCATTTTGTGAGGAGTGAGGAGAGGGATGAGGTTGAGCTTGGCTGCCATGGTTGTTCTTGACTTTTGCTGTCTCGAGCTCTCTATCCGTGTTGTATCGGTCTTCTCTGCTATTCAAAGTCGTAAAGCTGATTCTTATAGATCCGAGAAGGAGATGTGAATTTTGGCAAGCAAGGTTGGGGACATAATAATAATAATAGGAGGCAAAAAGAGAAGGTTAAATGTGCAACGAAGGTCCTTTCAAGTGTGAGGCATGTGACTTGCTTTAATTTTTACTTTCCAAGTTCAATGGACCCAGTTGACAGTAACAATACATGCAAATTTGACTTTTGATTTTTCATGGGTTGAGGCGAAGGATCATCCCTCCAAGATTCGTGGCTTTTGCCAACACCACACATCTTCTCCTCTCTTATCATTTTCCTTTCCTTTCCTGCTTTTGATATACCCTTACAAGTATTTACAGATTAAATAGCCCGTAATCACTGCTCTTCCTTCTAATGCCGAGCCACCTGACACGTTCGTCCGTCTAGGTGAGCTCCTATTCATTCCCCTTCCAATAAAAGAAATCGCCGTCCAAGTCTGGATCACCTCATGCAATTGCAATGGAGATGAAAATCCCTTTTTTTTTCTTTTTATTATTGAAAATTTCTATTCATGTGTCGGCAAAATAAGGACCTGGTCCTGTTCTCAAAGGGATTCGATGGCTTAATTAATAATTGTTCGTCTTTGAAATTATTGATCTTTGACGTATGCGGATCCACTGGACCATATTTTTTAATAGTATCCCATCCACCCCGAAGAAACTTTACCCCCATTGGATGCCTTTTAACCGATGGCGGACCTTGAGAGCCTGAGATCGACATCTTTTTATAATTTGATTGCTCCATCTCGTGGAAAATTACGAAGAGAGTCCCAAATCTATTATATTTGTACTAATTCATTCATAAATCTTTCCATTTGTTTAATTTAGTCCCGTATCTTTTAATAATTTGTTAATATAGTCTATTTACCGAATTTAGTCAGAAATTTCGCCAATGTAAACACTAACCATTTTATCTTACGTGAAGACGATCGATCTTAATCTTGCGTGGACATATCCATAATTTTTTAATTTGTTTCTTTTCCTTTTTTTTTTCACCCATGATTGGCCACATGCAAGGCCAACCCTTGCCTAGGCTAGGCAAGGGTTGCCCTCACCCTCGCCGAGGGGCCTTCTTGGCACTCGCCCTTGCACAAGCAAGGTGGACTGTAGCTTGTGGTGGCAATGGCAACCCTAGCCCAGGCAAGACTGGCCATTGACAAAGAAAGAAAGGAAGGAAAAAAAACTCAAAAAAAAAAAAAAAAAACTCAAAAAATTATTGGAAATTGTTCAGGTTGGTGCCAACCGTGTTATGTAGATGGTTGGCGTTCATATCAATGATTTTCGGTCACAATTAGTCGAAAATGATTGCATTAGCAAATCATTAAAATGTTTATGATTAAATTGGCTAAAATGATTAAAACTGAATTTGCACAAATATAATAAATTTAAGACTTTTTTAGTAATTTTTCTATTCATCAACGCATTTCTTTAGCTCCTCTCTTGAGTCAATGGCAAGAGAGGTTGACATGGTCATATCAACTACTGACCATGACATCCCTCCTCAATTAGATTAAGATTAACTCTAATCATGACAGATTATGATTATTTACATACCAAGGTCAAATGTAGGAAGTGAGCAACATGGACTGATTGAATTAAGAATTGCTTAGATCGAACTGGCCAGTTTTGGGTAATTCTCGAGAGCATTGGTTTGATTCCCAATTTCATAAAATTAAAATCAATGATTTTTAGTCAAGTCTCCAGTTCCAATGGCAAATTGGACCGCTCAAATCGAATCTATGATTTTTTATTTATTCTCACACAAATTTCTTTCCCTTTCATTCTTATACAAATTGACTGCTAGGGCATGTTTCGATTCCTTAGACAACCAAGTCAAGTTCATGTTGATCTTGGCATCCTCCTCTCCACCTAGGGAGTTGCCTACCTGTGAGGATCTCCTTCGGTAATGTCTTAGTGGGGAGCTCTGCTAAAATCTGTTCCTTATTTTAATATATCAGTGCTTACACGGTTCATACCCCCTTGTTGTTGGTGTAGTTTTCTTTCTCACCAACTAGAGAATACGGGGGGCAGGTGGGGTCTCCCACCCCAGGGCTATCTCCTACCTATTGCCTCATGGAACCTTTTAAGGATAGCTTGGTTTGGATTTTTTATTTATTTCTCATGCAAATTTCTTTCCCTCTTAGTCTCACATATCATCTTGATGATAAAGCTATATGTAATGCTATCAATGATTTTTTTTTTCTAGAAGCAATGGCTACAATCCTTAGGAATTATTTGTAAATCAACTAGTTCAATTGGTTCACCTGGGAATCGGACTGAACTGGTCTCTTGTTCCAAAATATGGAATCGGTCCTTTTAGTTCGGTTCCTGATTCTTGAGTGGGATTGAATTGAACCAAAAACCTATCACCCCTAATCAAACGACTACACTATTTGAATCCATTTGCTATGGAGATCTAGACTTTAGTGCCCCAGAAGCCTTTGCATGTTAAAATGAATGAACAATAAATATGAAGTTAGTCCGGAGAAGCATTGCAAACTTCCAATTACCTTCAATGAAAGAAGAGCAAGGACCAAAGGGTCCTCCCATTAATCATATGTTGGAAGTCTACTATAGTCATTGGAGGTCCTGTTTTGTGCTCACAAGATGGAAGGGAAATTTATCAAGAGAGTCTCGAATTGTACTTATGCTAATTTATCCATAGACTTTTTAATTAATTTTTTGACGATTCATCGATATAATTATTTCAGCCAATTTACATAAACCTGATCATGCACCAAGCTTCCTATGTAGTATGGCCAGCAACAATTGACCACAACATGTATACTTTTTCAAATCTTAAAATATTTTTGAGTTTTTTTTCCTTTCTTTTACTTTCTCCTTTTTTTTGCTTTTCATATTTGCCAATGGCCAATCATCGGCCACTAGCCACAGGCGATGGCTAGTGAAGGGGTTGGCCTTTCCTAGGTGAGGGTCGCCTTCCTTGCCATAGGCGAGGGTAGTACTCACTTGTATTAGGTCAAGTGTTGATGAGGGCTTGGTAGCCATCACCAAATCTAGGTAAGGACTGCAACACTTGTTGGGCGTAGAAGAAATGAAAAAGGAAAAGAAAGAAAGAAAAAGAAAAAAATAAAAAATTTAAAACATTCATAATATTTTTAAAAATATTAAAAAAATGTCAACGTTAGTGTCGATTATGTTACGTAGTATAATCGGCATCCATGTCGGCAATTTTTAATTGGTTTAATGATTACATTGGCAAATCATCAAAATATTTAAAATTAAATCGACCAAATTAAAACGTTTAAAACTAAATAATAGATGTAATTTTTTTTTGGGTCAGATATTAGGTGGAATTTGGAGATACATTTTTTTGTCTTCCCAACAATTTTATGAGATTGAAATATGATTAAATTTAGTTATTATGCGGTATAAACTTAAATGAAATCTAAAGCACGCTCTTCAGAATAATTTGAACCACGAAAAGAGAAGAGAAAGAACATTCCTTTGCAAATCACTTTATTAATGAATTTTTTTTTATAAACTAATTTAAGCAACATCAATTCCTTCCTTCGCAAATCCCTTCGAATTCTCCGACCCAAAAAAAAAAAAAAAAAAATCCCTCTCGGATTCAGGCCCAGCCCAAATCGACCGACTATCCATTTATGAATGTACGAGTGACCCGACCCGGGAAGGAACCCGCATATGCCATGGTATATTTTTATCTGAGACCTCCAAAACCCTAAAACACTCGCTTGGCTCATCGCGTCCTCTCTCTCTCACCTTCTGCTCGAGCTTTTCACTCCCGTCGGGGCTCACTCCCATTCGTAGGTATCGCCTCTCTCTCTCACTCTCCACTGCGAATGGAGTCTCAGCGATTTCTATGTGCATGTCGCTCTCGCGATTGCTTCTCTGCCAGTCGTTCTCCGATCTGGTTCCTCTCTCGTTTCTCGTTTCATTCGTCGCCGATTTGCTATTTTGGGTTCTCTGCTTCACTCGTTTCTAATCGTCTTTCTTGATTCAGATCTGAAATCGGATTGCCAGATTTTCCGCGACGCCATGGCTCTGGTTAGTTCGAATCCGAATGAATGCATTATGTTTTTTTTTCCACATTATCCGTGAATCCGGGTACATCTTTAGTCTCCAGGAGAGCGTCGCGGGTGTTGTGTCGTATGGGTGATGTTCTGACAATTGCTTTCTATCTGATTTTGCTTCTTGCCTTTTTTTTTTGTGTGTGTTTTTTCTTTCTGGGAGCGAGAAGGATTATGACTTTAGGTTAGGGCTGAGCCTTTGGAATAGCCCTGATCTGTTCATAACGTCCCCTTTGGATGTCGCATGCTTTTGGATTCCAACTCAACCCCTGTATATCTGTCTCCGGAGATTTGTTGCTTTTGCAATCCCATGCATGTACAGCCATCGTGATTGGTCCCCTGTCTGAGTAACCCATTAGATTTTCTTTTCAGATCTTATATAATAATATGATACTGCTACTATGATGCATTCATCACGAGGGACTGATGGTAGAAATTTTTTCTTAGTGCGATCCAAATTTGATCACTGATTAACAATTAATCGAAATAGTGTTGTCGCAATGGAAAGATATGCTTAAAATTATATTTTCCTTGCTTTGTCTGCCTATTAAACTATTTTCATGGTTTTACAATTGTTTAATAAGTTTTATCAATTTGTGGGGACAAACTGAAAAGAAAATTTTCACTATTGAGTCACCTGTGGATCTTCTTGGAAATTTAATGGGGCAAAACTTATTCCTCAAAGCCAAAGTAATTTAAAATTTATCAACCATTTTCGAGATTTGGACAAGCGAGTGTGGACAAGAGCCCTATTTACCTTGAATATAGGTCTGTCCCTCTTCATAACTCACGTGGCTACTTGATTGACATTGCAGGTTCTGCACGCCACGAGAAACAAGAATGTCTACAAGGCACTCATTGCTGCAGAATACACTGGTGTGCAAGTTGAATTGGCACCAAATTTTGAGATGGGTGTTTCAAATAAAACTCCTGAGTTTATCAAGATGAACCCTATTGGAAAGGTATTTAGATGCCATTTTGGTATTTTATTTTTTATGAGAGACTATTTAACATAATCCAACGTGACTTAAATCTATTGAAGTCATTGATAGTTCATCATCCCCTTTTTCCCCTCTCTTGCCTAACAAGACAGCTCTTGTACATCAGGAGAGGCAACAGTGCAATTCGAACCATGGGGGGAAAGTGTGACTTGATGGGATTTTTTTGTCTTCATGTTTAGTTTAGGTTTAAGCTGGTGTAGTGCCAATTCGATCTTTATTTTGTTGCTGAAGATTTCTTCCTTCTCTAGATCCCTGTGTTGGAAACACCTGATGGCCCTGTCTTCGAGAGCAATGCTATTGCCCGCTATGGTATCTTTATTTCCACCTTGTTATTTCAGTGGCAACTCATGGGTGGTGCTCACTTTTACTACATATGATTGTTTGATTCTCTTCAATGCAGTGTGTCGGTTGAAGGCGGACAATCCGTTGTACGGATCTTCTCTGATTGATTATGTAAGACACTTTTATGAGTTTCACTTGCTTCATTTCCTTTTTGTTCACTTCTGCATTGTTTTATGTTAAGAAACTGGATGTATGTTTCTCATATATTGGTGACTTCTCATTGGCAGGCTCATATTGAACAATGGATTGATTTCTCATCTCTGGAAGTTGATGCCAACATTGTTAATTGGTTTAGACCGAGAATGGGACGGGCAGTGTACCTTCCTCCAGTAAGTTGCCCCTGTTTATATAAAGTGTAGCTTTCCAACATTTTTTTGAACTTGGACATTTTTTATTGGCCCATAATATAAAAAGAGTACTTATGATTCTTTTTCAACATGTGACGAAGTCTTTTCCAGTACAGTAGGATCAGTTTCTTCACAGGAGAAATCCATGTGATACTACTGTATCATGGAAGATCATATCCCATCTATTCTGAAGGAAAGCTTTGGGTCGACTGCACATTTTATTCTCTAGAATGGCGTGAATTAGAGAGTTTCTTCTTTATTTTTTTTAAAGAGTAAAAACAAGTTGGCTGTTTCTTTTGTAGAACTTAAGTATCTAAGTGATGAGGTGCCTAGAAGGTTTCGTATATGAAAGCGTTTTGCTCTGTTATGTGATAAAGGCTAATTCTACTAGGGGCATACTCCTTATGTGCCTTTTATAATGGTATTATAATTTTGTATGAAGGCCGAGGAAGCTACAATTGCTGCCTTGAAGAGGGCACTGGGTGCTTTGAATGTGCATCTTTCGTCCAATACCTACTTGGTTGGGCACTCCGTGACATTGGCCGACATTATCATGACATGCAACTTGTTCATGGGATTCACCCATCTCATGACCAAGAGCTTTACCTCAGAGTTCCCTCATGTAGAGAGGTACTTCTGGACCATGGTTTATCAGCCAAATTTCAAAAAGGTATTGGGAGAGGTGAAGCAAACCGAATCTGTTCCGCCAGTTCAATCTGCAAAGAAGCCTGCCCAGCCAAAAGAGGCAGCTAAACCAAAGCCCAAGGAAGAGCCAAAGAAGAAGGAAGCTCCAAAGCCCAAACCAGAAGCTGCTGAGGAGGAGGAAGAGGCACCCAAGCCGAAGCCAAAGAATCCTCTGGATCTCTTGCCTCCGAGTAAGATGATATTGGATGAGTGGAAGAGACTCTACTCTAATACCAAGACCAACTTCCGTGAAGTTGCAATTAAAGGTATCATGTCATTTATATCTTGATTTCTATCTTGTCCATTCAACTTGTGAATAAGAATTTCTGTTTACTTATAAGGCAAAGGCATTCTTTTCAAGCATTCTGTTTACTTCATTTCTGTCACTTTCCTGATGCAGGATTCTGGGACATGTATGATCCCGAGGGATACTCACTGTGGTTCTGTGATTACAAGTACAATGATGAGAATACCGTTTCTTTTGTCACCATGAACAAAGTGGGAGGATTTCTGCAACGTATGGACCTTGCTCGCAAGTATGCATTTGGAAAGATGCTGGTGATCGGATCAGATCCACCTTTCAAGGTGAAGGGTTTGTGGATTTTCCGCGGGCAAGAAATTCCCAAGTTTGTGATGGATGAGTGTTATGACATGGAGCTCTATGAGTGGAAGAAGGTTGACATCTCAGACGAGGCTCAGAAGGAGCGCGTTAACCAGATGATTGAGGATCAGGAGCCTTTTGAGGGAGAGGCCCTGTTGGATGCCAAGTGCTTCAAATGATCGAGGGAAGGGGAGGCCCCAGATGATCTGATCTACACTTTTTTGCTGTCTCTTTTTTCCCCAGCTTTTAAATTTTGATTGATTTGGGTAGAGTCTGTACTTGCTGTCTGAACAAAAACTGAAGTAATAGTAATTTTGTCATTTGAGTGACATACTTATTTTAATTTATCCTCGTGGATTTCTTCTAGGTTATTAAGAATGTACCGTTTATTTTTGGGGTGTTGTGGACCACTGCTTGATACGAAAATGTAGTGAATATTTGCTTTTCAGATTTTGATAAGATGATGTTAGCTTCGGCTTTATTGGGTCGAGGATGGTAGCATGACAGCATGACAGGGTGGCTCGTTTATTTCTTGGGATCGTTGGTAGGTTGCTGGTGAAGGGAAATGAATTAGCAGAGGTGACGAGTGAGTGCGGGAGAGGGGGCATTGGCATCGTGTGCTTTGTCATCTTGGATACTTTATTTTTCTTCGTATGAATGTGAAGAGTAGGAAACGTAAAACCTATTGCTTTCAGTTGCCGTGAATCATCCTCTGTCGGAAAAAAATTCATCTGTCCTTGGTTTCTCTAGGGAGTAGTGAGAGGAGTAGAAAGGAAGGATTGTCGAGAAACGCAAGCTTCCACTTTATTCTGGTGGAGATGCAAGAGGGAAAGAAAAGAAGAAGTCTCGTAAAATTGGAATTTTCAATATTTTCAAGTGACCCCCCCTGCTAAGGTCATCTGTACATTTACATGGAAGCGTTGACGGATGGTTTATAAGCAAAAGAGGTCTTCTTAAGGATAATCGACAGTGCACACGACATGATTCGGTAATTCCTATGATTGGGTTGGGAGTTGTCATGTCCGATCTGAACTCGATGGGCCCAGTTAGCCCAACCATAATTTTATATATATATATTATGGAAATTAGAAAGTGTAATGAAATAACTTACAATTCAAAAAGAATGAATAAAAAAGAAAAGAAAAGGAAAAGTCCAAATTTGGTTGGAATTTCATTCTCCCTTGGCTCCTCTGAAACATCGAACTCCCCGACTCTCTCCCGACACCATAACCCAAACATCATCACCGGCGGTGGGAGTGCCATCGAGAGAGATGCCCACGCTCGGATCGCCTCGCTTCCTCCTCGTGTTGGCTTCGATTCTCCTCCGACTTTCCCCAGGTTGGCTCCTTCCTCCTCCTCCTCCTCCTCCTCCTCCTCCTCTTCCGTTTCCAAATCCATTACTGGATTCCCTCTTTTCTCTGGTTTTGCTTTGCCGTGATTGGGTTGCGTTTGTGTTTTCCGAGCGATCCGGGTAGGTCTTGCTCGTGTTGGTTTCTCCACGCCCACCCAGCTGGATACGACTGATCCCCCCTTTTCGTGCTCGCACTTCGATTTGATCTGCTCCTATTTGTTGGGCAGCGTCCTTAGTTTTTTCGCATGTCTCCGTTGATTGATGTTGGCAATTCCCTTGTCCTCAATTCACCGACGGCTCCCTACTTTTACTTTGCATATTAGCCTAGCCCACCACCGGTACCCCGGCCTCTTACTGATCTGGAGCTTCAATTCTGTCTTGCTCTTTTTAGTTAGTTGACGAATCGCAGTTATTGGATCTGCATTCCCTTTACCTGAATGTCTCTTGGTTGCGGTTGTCGGGCTAGCGTCCCTCTTTAGCACGTCGCCTCCCAACTTGTCTGTTCATTGTTCCAGTGGTCTTGAGCACATTTTGCATTGTTTAGGTCACCCCGTCCTCCCCAGTTACCCCCCCCCAAATTTATACACACTCTTCAAAGCGGTGTCATCCTCCTTCGCACCCTGTTCATTTGCTTTATCTGCTCTTTATTTTTCCTCTTTCAAATCATGCATCATGACCAATTTCTACCGTCTTTTCAGGCTCTTCTGATGACTCGTCAAACTCCAAGAACGGCACGAAATCTGACACTCATGATAAGTCCAGTGGCAACACAGGATCTATGGTAGTGGCGTTATTGGTTGTGATTGTGGTTGTGGCTCTTTTCTCTTTTGTTCTTTACAAGTTATGGCAAAAGAAGAAGCGAGCCGAGCAGTATGCACGGCTTCTCAAGTTGTTTGAAGAGGATGATGAGCTCGAGGTCGAACTTGGTCTCCGAGATTGAATTTTCCCTGCGGACTATTCGTTATTTGTAGGTGAGACGAAGACGTTTCTGTGTTTATATGATTTTCTATGAGCAAAGATGCTACTGTGTCTTCATGAGGTTCATTGTGAGGTTGCAATCTACTATGTTTGGGCTCATTTTCCATGAATTTCTGGAGGCCCCATTGGTGATGGTAGAGTTTGTTGCGTGGCTTAATTGAGTTCGTCTCTTGCATATCTTTTTTGTTCCAACAGGTCCACAGCAACCGTCATCTAGTGTTCAAATGTTAGGCAGTCTAATATAGTGAGATGGAAGTTTTTGTGACTTGATGTCTTTTCAGTGGTTATTGTTTTAACTTAAACTTCGTTGCTTGTTATTCTTTCTTTATGAGTTTGTCGATTTCATTCTGGCTGAGAAGAAGAGCTTTTGTTTTTTCTGGGTGTAGTCACTCGCAGCATCTCTCTCTGCAACTCTGTGGAGCGGAATGCTTTGCTCTTCTGAACTATGATGGCTGTATTTGAATATAACAAAAGACCAGGCAATTGATTTGGAGGGTCGATATCATGCATCTGAAGTAAACTGTATGTCTTGCATAACCCGCATTATGTGTAATTTTTATGTGAAAATGTTTCTAAAAGGGGCAACATTGCCATTGAGAATACCCATTGCTACATTGATTGGAGGAGGTGGTTAGATGTGAAATGGTTCTCTTCTATAACTTGATTTATTCTCCTGTTTTAGTGCCAGTGTCTTTGCATCAATAGTCATGACAGTTTCCTTTTCTTGTCACAGGTCCATCTTGGCTTTAATAGCAAGTTCAGCTTGGGAATTTTGTGAACAAGATTCTTGTCCTTTTTCCAGTTTATAAGTTGTACCTTTTGTATTCATATTTGCAGAGAGAGAAATTTGTGAGAATTTAACTTTGGTTGGCCTTAGATGAGAGAATTATAAAGTGTAAGAAACATTTGGAGGGGCGATATTGTTTGTCATGTTGATATTACATGAAATCAAGGAAGAGCAGGTATTTTTTGTTTTTATTATTTTTTTTTCGGGGAGCTCCCATGTCCTCTGAGTGTAATTGGATGAGAGCAGTTATGAAAATGTAAAACTTCAATTGTCGGGTGAGGTTATCTTGCTCACCATTTTCGTTCTTAGGGATAATGACATGATTGAATTAGTAAGGAATCCTTGAGCTTCCTGATGTGCCATTCCTCCCTCCTTTTTTATACATATATCAATGGTAAGATTATAGGGTCTGAGTCCCTGTTGAATTCTCTAACTGGTATAGCATGAATATGTTCCTTGTGCCGGTGGCATGGAGAAAATTTACTGTTTTCGTATAAAAATGGGTAGTGATGGGTCCAATTATGTGATTGGGTGTGATGATACGTCACAGCAGGTTGGAAGATGACTTCGCTGATATACCAACGTCGGTTTTTTTTTACCCCCGCTGTTCACCGAGTCATCTTCCTTTGGCTAAGTAAAACTGTTGGGTTGTTTTTTTATTTGGTCATGTGTTAGGTTGTTCTCTTCAATGGCAGGAAAGGCACAATGTCTCTGCTCTGTTCAAGCAGAAGAATTTGCTCAAACCGGTGGAATGGTGTGTAGTATGAAAAGTTAGTGCTTGCGTGAAACATTCTTCACTTGTATCCTGGGTAGCCGGTTATATGCATTCAGACAACCCTGCTTCCAACCGGAAGCAAGTCCTGATACAGGCATGTCCTGATCATATATTTCGGTAGAGGTGAATCCATTCGTCTAGTTTATGCCTTTAAAAGGATCTTCTCGATTAGCAAAGGTATTGTTAGACATAAGACCATGCAGAGGCAATTCCAAAGTCAAATGGCAATTAGATCCAAAGCAAAAACACCATTCAAAGAGTGCTTGAAAGTAAAAACGCATCCATCAATTTAATGCATTCGGTACAATGATCAACAAAAAAATTTGACTGAAGGACTTAGCACCATTCCACATCTGCCTACATATTATTGAGATTAGGAAATACAAAGTACAAGAACTCTAAACAGAAAAGAAAGAGAAAGAAACTGCAATGTCTCAGTTGGAACAATATTGATCCCAGAATTAAATGGATAAAATATTAATCACATGGACAGCAAAGATCATGCAGCAGATGCCGATCCCTGATACTAACCAACCCAAATCTCAGTCGCGGTTTATGTTGTACTTGGACACTGGCTTCCCAAGATTCTTTTCCTTAAGATGCCATTCAAAACTGCAGTCACCTTTCATGGATGATCAGTCAGTCACATCTGTCTCTTAGACAATAATTCAAAAACATACGCATTTATCTTCCTGTCTTTGCCCTTTTCATTCCTGTGCTGTTAAAGGGTGACATGCTTGGACTCATGCTAGGGCTCATACTTGGACTTTCTTCCCTTAGCGTGCCATTGAGCATAGCCAATTCCCTTAGCTGCTGTTTCTTGTAGTGATCCAAACATTCATCCTGCTAAAGAGAGAGGGAGAGGAGGTTATTAGATTAAGTGACAGGGAAATCAAGAGAGAATGGGAGTGTTTACGTGTCTTACCACTGGCTTCAGAAGGTTCTCCAGTATAGCCACTGCCTGTTCCAACCGGGAATTTATTATATCTTCGGGAAATTCAGCTTCCACTAGAATGTGTAGAGGTTCATTAAGATGCTCATATCCAGGCTTATCCTTTAACTTTTCTTCCTAAAAAGGTGTAAGAAATGCACTGTCAATTACGCATGCTAATTAAGAAGCAACATACTCAATATTCCAAAAGAATAGATTACCATTTACTACCAAGTCCATGCCAACACTAGTTAGATTTAACAATATAATAATAATTCTATCCTAAATTTTTCAGTTTCTGAAACAAATTAGAAGCAATTCAGTATCTTTTGAAAGCAAGATAAGGAATGATGTTTCAATAATTGGCAAGCAAATTTGGGAACCATGCTGCATACCAGCCAAGCTGCAATACATTCTTCAGTAAGACCCAACCTAAGGAATTTTACTACATACATTAACTCACAGGCAATTTGGCAGAAAAGGTGCTTATTTTCCCTTGTTTATCCACAGTAAGGAATCATAGGCTAGAAAGCCCCAAACACAAATTTCAAATTGGCATACTAAACAAGAATTCCCAAAATAAATATCTGATAGCAAAGGTTGAAGTCAAATGAGGCAAAAATATCTGGCCAAAGAAAAAGAGAGACAAATAAAAGAAGTGAGACTGGAAAAAAACACTGACTTCCAACCTAAATTTGAGATACTAACAAGAATTCCCAACAGAAATCTGATAACAAAAGATGAAGTCCAATGAGAGAGAATTATCTGACCAAAAATATATATATAAAAAAAAAGAGACAGAAATAAAAGAAACAAGACTGAAAAGAAAAACTCTTGACTTCCAACCTGCCCTAAGGTTGTGGCATTTAGAAAGTCCATTTAAGGAAATTTAAGTAGCATCAAATGATTCAGAGAGGAACCATGAAAAAGTAGAAAGACAAGATTTGTCCAATCCAAAGTTCACTGGTGGAGAGGAAGGCAATTTGGACTTGGTGCCCGGCAGCCAACTTCAACTCAATGACAAAAATTGGGTTTTTAAATAATCTCAAGGGCATAACCTCCTCCCTTTTTCTGAAAAAGAATATGACCTTATTTAATATGCACTAACTAGACCACAACATTACATTGTCATTGTGAGAAAGTTGGAGTTGAATACCTTTACAGAATCCTTCACCGAGCCCTTGCCACGTATGTACACTCTACATTGTGTCATGGCTTCGACTCTTTTGAGGGAGTTTCCACGTGGTCCAAGGATTCTTCCAACAAAATTATACTGCTAAAGTTTAGAGTTAGAACCACTACTCAATATGTAACCAGAAACTACAAGCATTTTGACATTGGCTAGAATTATGTGAACATACGCTTGGATATTTGTCGACAGGAACATCAAGCCTGATGACTTTCTTCACTACAGGAGTGGTTGGTACACCAACAGCTCCTGGCCAACCAACTGAAGAAGATTGAAAGAGACCCGCTTTCTGGAGATGCCCATTTTCCTGATGCAAGAGGCTTAGCTTTAGTACTCAAACTGGAAGTAGCAATTAACTGTTTCTTCTTGACCAAGCTAATGTGGACTCAGCAGCCTAAACAAGAACCACTTGATTTCTTTCTCTTAGTATAACAAATGAAATCTCCAATTGGTCAGCTCACTTCTAGAAGGTTCTAGCCAAGGTTAAAGCAAAATATTCATACATTCTTCTAAGAAGACTGTGTACCTTACAGTCTGAAAATAATTCAAACCAGATATCAAATTAAGACAAGCTTTCCAGGTAAAAGAAGAAACGTATTCATATCACAAAGACACGCAAGCTGTGAATCAGTCCTATAATAACTGAATACATATCAACGAATGGCCACAGGCCCAAAATCATGGAATTGGCAGCTCCAATGGAATAGCAGCTAAACACGTCATCATTCCCATGGGAGTGACCTAGGTATTACCTCCATTTGCATGACAGACCACCTGTCCAAATCCAAGGGCCTCCCATTTAACTGTGGATTAAATGGCCTATGTGGGCTCTCATGGTCAAGTCTCTCATGATCCAGAAAACTTGTACCATAAGCTGATACCCGTCTAATTTCTGCAGAAACCAAAAGGCAGGATAAATGAAAAATAAAAGGGAAGTAATACATATAGGGCCGCATATGGGTACCCCTTCCACCATCAACAACTCTATAATTTGCTCAGAAGAATTTAAATGGCTTATCATATTGGCCACTTACCCTCATCAGTAAACAAACGGCTAACATGACATAGGCTGAAGACCGTAATGATACGCACTCAAACAAGGGATACTATGTACCAATCTTTGCCAAGAGGTTGTCATTGAGATAAGCATGGAGATGAAACCAACACAGATGAAAGGACTCCTAGATGACAGAGAAGCGAACACAAGTAATAAAATGAACAGCAGACCTTGATTAAGGAGCCGGCTACAATTGGGAAGAACTTGCATAAAGGGTCCAAACTTCTGCCTCTCAGCCAACAGTTCAGCCAAGTATCTGCAAAAGATAAAACGATCTAATTTGCTACCACATAGCAACATGGAGAAGCCACGGAATTATTATTCAGGCCAATCGGACAAGAACCAATCTCCTATGTGAAGACTAAAATCTTAAAATGAAGTGCAATTGATACTAGAGAAGTGATGTGAATACCATCTATTAAAGGCATAGCTACTAATCTCTGCGAAGGAGGCCAAATTGAATATTTGAAAGATAACCCGAAAAAAGCTTTTGCACATTAAGCGGAGAGCGAAGCTCGGAAAATTCGGAGGTTAAATAAAAGCAAAAGCCATGTGGGGAGGCTAACACTTTCAATTCTTTCGACAAGGCAATGCAGAATCACACTGGCCACCGACAATAACAATCATAAAAAGAGAAAAAAAGAAGGCAAAGCTGGTATTCGTAAAAGGGTAATCTCAAAGTTAGATTAAAAAACCATCGGGAATACAAATCACAGAGGGAGAGAGCAGCAGAGGAGGAATTGGCAATAAGTAAACAGAGGGGATGGTAAAGAAGAGACCTTTCTCGATCGGGAGGGAGGGGAGAGGAGCGGTGAGGAGAGGCATGGAGGCCGGAGGGCGGATACTGGAAGAAACTCCCAGACTGGATTCTCTCCCCCATCACCCAACACCTACCCAATCCAACCGCCGTTAAGGAAGACAAGAAAACACAAACGTCAGATCGACAAACATCTTTCTCATCTAATGCCCCACGAGAACGAGCACGGCTAAGCGCAGAAAGAAGAGAGAGAGGGAAGAGAGAGAAAGGGACTTACTTTGATGGGGAGGGGGCGGGGAGAGAGGGGAGAAGTTGGATCGGAGGCTGACTGCCTCCCCTTTTTGCTTTTGTGAGGGTTGTTGGAGTTAAAAGAGAGAGAGAGATAGCAGAGACAAGAGGCAAGAGGCAAGAGGCACAGAGAGCCCTACTGCTGCTGCTGCTATTACTCCCCCATCCTAGTCACACTGACATTGAATGAAAATAGGATATGTCTGAGTTTTTTTTCTTTCTTTGCCCTTTATTTTTTGCCTTTAGTTTTTAGTCATCAAGATTCACTCTTTCGCCCTTATTATGTGAAAATGATTGTCTTGTGACCTGCTGGTCTTGTTCATTTTCTCCTCCTGATGCTGTTGCCTCCTTGCAAAATATCAGGGCTCATCCCCCTCCAATTTTCACCTTCCCCTTTTTTGTGATTTTAGTGTAAAAGGCCTCATCTTTTTTTTTTCAATTCTTCTAACTCATCACAAATATATCGAAATGCGAAGAAAGTCAATGATTTGAAAATAAAAGATTTAGCGATCATAATTTCTCATAACAAAAAAAAAACGTCATATTTTCTATAGATTATCAACTTTACTTACATCATCGATGAACCAATTCTATTTTCACATTTATTGATCAACAAAAGCAATTATCATGTGAATACTACGTTAAAATCATTGTCGAGCCATTTGAAAACTCTACATATATTAAGGTCTATTTCCGTCAATGTGATCCAATTGATTGTTGTTTTCGCCGTTGACAATGATATTTAATAAAACTCTAGGAAATTCAACAGAAGAAAGCTGTCAATCGACATATTTGGTAGACATAGTATAATGTGGATGAGCTGCCCCTCCGAATTACGATCCTCTTCGCGAGCGAGCATTTAAAGCCAGTGGCTGTGCCTTATCGTTCGCGGGCCGGGCCGAATGCTGACGGACCGCCCATGCTCGGGAAAAACGGCAGCTCGTTTTTCAGTTTCTGCGCGCAACGCGTCATGCTTTTATATTTTCCTACGACTTTTCGGATTTTTTTATTTTATTTTTTGTTGTGCGACATTAGTCGGGTTTAAGGAAAGAGGTAGTAACCTTAAGAATTTCAAAACCGCTACCGTATATATAACAGGCACGCACGTCCGCAATCCTTTTCCCCTCTCCTCCTCCTCCTCCTCCTCCCCCCCCCCTGTTCCTCTTCTCACTCGATATTATTCCTCTCTCGAATGGAGGTCCCGTGCTCCGTCCCGATCTCATGAAACGCCTCCTTCCCGGCCCAGCGCTCGATCATGCCAAACAAGATGTGATCTCTCGGGCGTGATAGATTCTCTCTCTTTCTCTTGGGAGCGTCGCTTTGACCGATTTTTTCCCACGAGGGTTCAGTTTTCAGTTCGTCGGGGTCCAGGTTTTTCCCTAATCGAGGGCATGAAAGGCCATTCGGATCGGACCAAGGTGGTTCTCCGGCACTTGCCGCCGTCGATTACCCAGGGTATGCTCGTGGACCAGATCGATACCGCGTTCAGCGGCCGCTACAACTGGTTCGCTTTCCGCCCCGGCAAGACCAGGTTAGGGTTTCCGCCTTCCCTTCCTTCCGCCTCGCTCTTCGGTGTGATTTTGCGTCCGGGCTTTTTGTGTGCTCGCATTAGGTTCCCTCGCCTCCTTCCTTTCGCTTGATTGCCGCTTTTGCCTCTTCACTCGGTGGGCCTGGATTAGGCGTCAGTTGATCCGCCTATGCAACGAGAGACGCTAATGGGGGTGCTTTTCGTTGTTTTGGCTGTTATTGAGTCGAGATTTGTGTCCTATTTTTCGTTAATTCTGGTTTTTTCTATATTCAGGAGTTAGTGAGCCGTTGAGGCTTTAGGGCTACGACTCTCACTTGCAGAATTGAGTCCGTCTTTGTTTTTTATCAGATTGATCCTGACGTGTCTATCTCTGAAGTTAAGGGTCGAATATTTTTGCTTACTCGTGATGGTTTTTCCCTTCTTCTCCGGAGAAAGGGTAGTGCTCGCGTTTTCATTTGCCGGGGGTGGTCTCCTTTGAGCTCCCTTGTTGGATAGTGACCTCACTAACTTTATGTCTTTGGGATTTCGTCCTCTTCTTCGAGAACTGCTTCTCAACCAAAGAAGCTTCATTTTCGGAAAGAAAAGAAGTAGAACATATTGCAAGGTTCAAGGGGATGTTGATATTTGGCAGGGGAGTATTCCTAGGTATAGTAGATAAGATGACTACTAGTGAAACATCAAACGACCAGGAAAAGAAAGAGCTGGAAATCATTCTTTAGCTCTAAGCCCTGTATTTCCTTGTCGACTGATTCACCAGTGGGTCAAACACCAATTAACTGGGATGCTCCTACATTTCTGTGAAATTTTGTATTTAAGGATCTTCTCGCGGGGTTAGTTGAGAATCTGTTCCGACACTTTAAAGAAAATGCTATAAAGTGTCTTTGTTTTCCTAGTTATGAGTGGGGAGATGTCGTGACGATTTTTTTCTTTTTTGAAACTTGCAAAATAAGTTGTCTGCTGTGATGTCGTGCACTGCTTGACGTGGTTCCTCAACTTGTTTTGCAGCCTGAAGCAACAGCTCCATTCAAGAGCCTACATCAACTTTAAGAGACCTGAGGATGTTATTGAATTTGCTGAGTTTTTTGAGGGGCATGTGTTTGTGAATGAGAAAGGTAACTTTGGCAATCTGATGAAATACATAGTTGTGTCTGTCGAAAATTTTATTTTATTTCACAAATCATACTTTTTGAATACTTGTTTCATTGTTGAGCTCTTTTTCTTTCGAGAGGTAACTGAGCATGAACTCACTATGCTTTTAAGTCGTAATTTCCCCGACTTACTCTTGTGACAAACATATGGGCTTCACATGTTTTGCAGTTGCTTGTGACCCGCCACATTCTGATATGTGAGCTTTGTACGAAAGCCACCTCTTGATGTGGCTTTCTACGAGAATCTTGTGATGTTTGATTCTTCATAAGTTTGATTTAAAACTACCTCTTGTTAGGTACTCAGTTCAAAACTATAGTCGAATATGCTCCTTCACAACGTATACCCAAACAGACATCTAAAAAAGATGGCCGTGAAGGGACCATAATGAAAGGTATTATCTTTCTTTTCACCTAAGTAGAATCATTGAGAAAATCAATGATGGATTAATTATTACGAGGCATTTAATAATTCATAATAGCTCTCTTTTATTTGCAGATCCTGAGTACTTGGAATTCCTTGAATTTATTGCAAAGCCAGTTGAGAATCTTCCAAGTGCAGAGATACAATTGGAGAGACGTGAGGCGGAGCGATCTGGTATAGTTCACTTTCTGTATTGTTTTAGTGTTGCCTGTTTGTTATGGGTGCACAATCCTCGAGATTAGTGCAGCCTGTGCTCCTAATTTTAATTCTCCCCATTTTTTGGTGCACATTTAACCTTTGTAGGTATTGGAAAAGAAGCACCTATAGTGACTCCATTGATGGATTATGTTCGCCAAAAGAGGGCTTCAAAGGGTGGATCACGGGTACTTTATTGATGCTGTAGTTACTTTTGGAATAGGTCGTTGAAAATATTTATGTGATAATAATGGACTACTCTTGGGAATCTAAGAGGACAATAAATTATTGGCAAATGCTTTTGAGATTAGAAGTTATTGTTTGCAGGATCAATATACTCAAAGATAAGTCAAAAGGATATGATGTCTTGAGAAAATAATATGATGCATGTAAAAATATGGGTTTTGTAGGTTCTTTGATTTGGAGGTAGTGACGTTTCGACATGTTAAGTAGGTTGTTTTTTACTTTTATCTCTTTGTGACTTCTTGCCGCAGAGATTGGTAATAATTAAGCATGAGGTGTTGGTGGAGTTACTCCTACTCCCATACAATGTTGCTTAGCTTGAATTGGTTTCATAAGCTCTTATCTTCATTTCTAGCTCGTGGTGCTCCCAAAAGGAGGCTTATACTTCCGAAACATTGTTTGTGCTTTTATTTTATTTTTTTTGATCGAGGAGGCAATTTCATTTATCATGTAGGGTCTTTGTGCAATTGTTGCCATCTTACGCAAGCCTTGGTGTTTCTCGAGAAAGGAAATCCCTTTTTCCTTTCTGTATGCTGATGTACTTATGTTGACTGAAACAATATAGGAAGTCTACATTTATTATTTTCATACATGCTTTTTACGGAATAGATTGCTTAATTTGCATTGCCATTCTTGATTAGTTTTGAGACATCTTAACATAAGTGGTAATTATATATTTTCGCAACGTTTTCAACTGTTATCATTACAATTGGAATTGGATTTTTTTTTTTTTAAATTTCAAGCACTGTTGCTTAGTAGACTCTCTTATAGTACTTTCATGCTTGTTGACAGAGGTCAATTGCTAATGAGAAAATGAGTGGAAGAGGTGGTGGATCGTCTGCTGGAAGCTCTAGTTCTGCACCATCAAAACGAAATTCTGAAAAAAGAAAAAGTTCTACTGCAATGGTATGGCATGTTGCATATACAAATTTATATGTTTTGTATTGTGTTTTTTAGATGTTTTAGTGTGGTTGCCTGAAGCAGCTCACGCCATTGAGGTGCTTTTGCAGATCTATTGGTCAATCCGAGTTTCTAGCCCTTATACTTCCTTATTTGCATCTGTAGCCACTGATATGCATTGTTTTTCAATGTAGTAGTCTAATAATTTGTAAAGTGGGAGATGGATTCTGATTGAGACATGTATCCTTTTCTCTTGTAGAGTTGAGTTGCATTGCTTAATGGTGGGTTCCCTTTTTATTTTTATTTTTTTAGAAGACAATGGTGAGGTTAGGTTTTTTGAATTGCTTCCACTTTTGGCTATTACCTAACTTGTGATTGTCCCTTTGTAAATGATTATAAAATTCTTTTGGCTTCTTTATTGTCATTACTTTGTAATGAGTACCATTGCCTTTTTTTTTTCCTGGTTACATTCTGCTCCTGCATGTTTAGTACATCAAGTTTAAGGTGGCAGTGGTGCTTTCGTGAAAAAATGAGGAATTCGAAATTGAAATGGAACTTGTAGATGTGGTCCCCAATATCTTGTGCTAGATAGGAAGCTTTACCGTTGATGTTATAATTTTCCTTGGGAATTGTGATCAATGGGAAGGGTCACTGCAAGCGTGTGATGTAATGTTCGACTTTTCTCCATTCTGACCTTGTTAATTGTGAATTATGCAACCTGCTTTGGGAACTTTTTGAGGTGTTTGATGTAATGTTCGATTAATTTTTAGTTGGAGCTCTTTAGTGGTGGATTATTTGATCTTTGTGATCCTTGTAGGTTGCAATCTTAGTTACATCAAGACCTACAGTTATCAAACTATTTCCAAGGTTCATTGCTGAAGAATCATAACTGAATTTGTCTGCAATTGTTGCAGTATATTCAAAGAGATGCTTCGAGGAGCGGTAGTGGCAAAGATAAGTCCACTTACATTCTGTCTTCCAAGCGAGAGGATCTTCAACTTTCTGACAAAGCTAATCCTTCAGTGGTGGCAAGTGGAGCTGGACAACCAGAAGATGACAATGGTAAGGCCTGGTGTTTGGGCAATTATGACACTGCTGCAATCTAAATTTTTTATTTGGGCCTTTGTGTTTATTTTCCAGGATAGTAGTGAAAAATATGAAGTCATTTGGCGATACTAGAAGTAATTGGAAAAGAGAGGGTTTTTTTTTTCTTTTCGTTTTTTGGTTGGGGGGTTTGGGGGGGCCGAACTAAGTGGAGTTTTATTCATTGCCATGGCATGACTTCCATTATTGCACTGCTTGGCATGATATGAGGATAGTTTATAGGAACATTTTTCCCCTATAGAGATGTATTTATTTTTCATGTCTATCCGTGGCAAATCATTTACAACAACATTAGTTTATATCTTTCAAGGCGAAGTTCTCACAAGTCAGATGGGGCAAAACCTAATTTTTATTTTCGTGTCTAAACTTTGCTGAAATAAGGGGACTGTGTTGTCTTGGGGTTTTACTTTCTTCCCTGGGAGTAGTTGATGTCTCCTGTTTCTCAGTGTAGGTGGGGTCTGGTTGTAATACCCTTTTCTGGGGATTCGAGGCGAGAAGCCAAATCATGCATAAGTGCATAGTATACATGTGATGATATCAAGTATAGGCCCACTGTGGAATGTCCAACGCTGGAGTACTCCTCTCTTCCGACATGATTTTAGGTCTGATAGCTGATTGTATAGGCCTACTGTGAAATGTCCAACACTGAAGTACTTCTCTTGGGGCTTCCTACATGATTTCAGGTCTGATAGTTGATTGTTTGAAACTACAGACCTTCGCATGACGACCTTCACTTGGTCCTGGGACGGTCCAATTGGCTTTTTTTGTTTTCCCCCGGGGGGGGGGGGAGTTCTTGGGCTTGATGCTCTTGTGTATCTTGTTATCTTTTTATGGAACCTTTCTTTTCTTTTTATACCTCCGCTACAATTTCTGTGTACCTGGGGCAAAAGGTGAACATAAGTGCCATGTGCCTTCATTGGTGTGTTCTTTAGTGTATTCATCTTGTATGTCGGTCATTTTTCAAAGAAATCTAATGATGCACATCCATTAGCTGTAACACTCGTAATGTGATTATTTGTTTTTGTATCTGAGATGGCTGCTGCATATTCTATAGAAAGCTTACTTTGTCTCCTGACTTTGTTCTAGGGACTATTGGAATTGGACTCGCTGGTGCTGGGAGAAAGAGGATTTTGCTTTTGAAGGGGAAGGAGAGAGAGATTTCTCATGTTAGCTTCTTCTTCTTCTTACAAGTTGATTAACTTATTTATCTTCATTGTCCATTGGGAAGGCATACTTCTCCTGCTCTAGACAAACATCTATTGGAAACTTAAGTTATCAGTTTTTTTTTAATGGTTTTACGGCTGTTAGTTCATGCGGTGGCTTCCAAATGTTCCTTTTCTCTCTTACATATGTTTCCAAGACAAACATAGTGCCTTTGCTGTGATTTCAACCATTTTTTCTAAATAAGGATGTAATTTTCTATTCCAGGCTGTGTAAACGATATTCAACTTGTCAGAACACAGTCCATTTGTTACCATGAAGCATTCTCATCCCATTTGTTTGGAAATCAGCTTTTTATTGTATTTAATTTGTTATTCAGGTCTCTGGTGGTGTATTGCAGGAGCAGTATCAACAAAAAGATGTGATGGGTTCAACCTCTGACAAGCAGAAACAGCGTCATGAGAGTAGTCGGATTATTAAAACGATACTTTTGAACAAAGATGCACGCCAAAATCAATCAGGAGTCCCATCTGAAACTCAAACACAGACTTTGCAGTTGGGAAAAGAAAGGAGGCCTCCTCGAGCCCCAAGCGCACAAGCAGTTTCAAAAGATACAAATGGTGCTTCTGATGAGAAGGTCCATGGGAATGGCCTGTCTGGTTTTGGTAGTGAAAAGCTGGAAAGACGTGCAAGAAATAAAGATAGACCTGATCGTGGTGTTTGGGCTCCTCTCCGTCGTTTGGATGGATCCCATGCAAGTGATTCATCATTCCCTGCTACTGCTGCACATTCAACCTTGGATTCCTCAGAAGGTAAGCCAATAGGCCTTTGCTTGGACTTCTTGCGAATTGTCAGATTTATCATTGTTTTATTGCAGAGTTATTTGTAGACCAGAAAAATAAGGACACGTGCTTTTAAAAATACCCCCATACTCTCACATCAAAGATGGATCAAATTATTGTTTTAATGGGCCAGTTGCATCAGTTTAAAAGGCACTCTTACCTGTTGAGTATAATCTCTCTTGTAGAAAAATAGCAACACTAACAGCAGTGCAATAACAGTTTGAAAGCCAGATTTTTCTTTTAAGTTTCCGCTGATGTCTTTTCAGATTGCTTACCCCTTTTAACTCCATCCTGATCATAAAGTCTCATTTTCTCATTGCACTATTTGAAAGCCATCGTTTTCATGTTCAAATCTACCCAGTTAATTTTCTTACATTTCATCCTCATTTTGGACCATGCTTTTTTCTCGAGTATTCTCATTTCTTATGTCATCTAATTTAAATGAATACATCCATCTAGGATTGGGCTTAGAAGGCAGCAGCTTTAATCAATCAAAAATCGGTTGGCATTACATTTTGCATTTAGATGACGGTTTGCCCTAGAAATTCTATGTGCGAGAAAATTTGGGATGCTTCTTGAGTTCTGATGCAAAGAGATAATAAATTTTTTTGCACTTACATATTACTGTTACTGTCTTACTAAGCTAGAGCAAACTTTTTTTTATTTTTTTGGGCATTTTATACAGGTTTCCGTAAGTCTGTTGGTCGCCGGGGATCGTCTCTGAGTGGGAAAGATAATGATGGCTCACCACTTACGAGTGAACAGAAGTCTTCAAAAAGAGGAAGTGCTTCTAGCTATAGTTCCCATGAGGTGCTTTAGTTTGCTTACTCTATTTCAATGTTTCAATAGGTCATGGGCATACATATTTGCTATCAGATAAGTGTGACCATTAGAGAAAAGAACATGAACTTAAGGCACATCTTTTTTTGGCCCTGCAGAAGCAAGTGTGGGTTCAAAAGTCAAGTTCTGGATCTTAGTGTCTGAAAAGTGGTAAGCCTGTCAGTGTATTATTATTATTATTTTCCTGTTTCTTGTTGCTTTATGAAGAGGATCATTTATGTTGGCAATTTGTTTTGTTTTTTTTTCCTGGTTTGATCTGTAGGGTATTTGCATTGTCATGCATAGGCTATAGATAGAGCTTTAGATATCAGGAGGTCAAATTCTAATCTCACATTACTCTATATTAGCTATGCATTTTGAAGTTGGTGGTCTCATACTGCATGACTCCTCAATATGTTTCTGAAGGAGTAAATGAACATCAAAGGAAATTTTTTTCCTGGTAGTCGGTAGAAGTAGAAGAATGCTTCATGCTTTCATGATATGGTTGCTTGTTCAGCTGATATACTTATGTCCTTTCCATTTATTAATTTGGCAGAGTTTATTAGGGCTTCAACTTCTCTTGGAAGTTGCATGCATACAGTTGAAGGGCATTTCTGTTTTTGTGATATGTTGCAAGCAAGGCAATGCAGGGGTGGTGGACTTGCTTGCTTATATTGGTTGTTTCTCTGCAGTTAGTTGTGTGGAAGCTTCAATCTCTTCTGGGTAATGTTGATCCTTTGTCTTATGTTGCTCTTGTTCTTATGTTGCAGTGAAATGCTTGGTGTATTGTGAAATTGATCACGCATATCTGCTAGTGGCTGGAGGCTCATCTCTTTTGCTAGACAGGTGGTCGGAGTGGAAAAGGCTTTGGCAGCAAAAGTGGTTTCTTGGGAAGAAACTGTTGGTTGGTACAGCTCGAAGAGGGGAGGATGGAGATATTGTTGTAATTAACAGTTGGGTGGGTGAGTCAAATAACCCGGAATTACTACTACGCAAGGCTGATTTGGATTAGCTGGAAAGAGAAGGAGAAAGATATTTTCACCTAGGAACGTACATAAGTTACAACAGATCCTATCCCAGTATCTTTCGGGGGATTCTTATCATCGCTGAAGGAGCTACAGATAACATTCTTGCCATCGACTCTAATGAGGGGAGCATGATATTTTAGCTCATAGGATAAGGTTCTTGGTTGGACTGTAAATACGAATGTCGGAGCAAAAGGTTTACTGCCTCTGCTCCTGTCAGTTGTACATCTCTGTTGGGCAGAATATCATACTCTAGTTATGGTGTGTAGTTGCTCTAGCCCATTTTGTTTTAATGGCTTTCTGAATGGGGGTTCTTCTTGTTGAATAGAGAAAGATATATGTCGGGGGATGCTCTTTCGTATTGTATCCTTGAAATGTTGTCTATGTGGAGAATGTTGATATGGAGTTGGAAATCGGATGGCGCTCTGTTTTGGATTTTTAATGTTTCGGGTGTTGCATGTGGTTGCGATCGTACTTTATAAGCTTCGCACTGGTTTGCGAATTCGATGTGAACCTCAAAAAAAAATCAAAGAGCAAGACGACATATGTTTGGAGTGAATCAAAAGAGAGGGGGGAGGATTCTTTTGTTGCAGTGGAGGTGCTTGGAGAACGTGCGAGACGTAGTTGTCATCTTGGGCATTTTTGTGAGAGCGAGAAGCAAACATGGATGGCGACGTGATGGTAAGCCAACCCATCTCAGAAGGGAGGACCACCCTCACGTCGTAGTCGGGCGGGACGGGGATGCCTTGCCATTTATGCTCTCATCAGATATTAAAGCAAATCCCACTCAATTCGCTTTGGATTTCTTTTTCTTTTTTCTTTTTCTCTTCGATGCTAGAGGGACTCCCTACTTTTCGAATGTAATTTCGACCAGGGGGGGGGGGTATCAATTGGTATCCGAGATTAGACGGCCTGGATTTCCAAGACTGCTTTTGGGAGGGAGGATAATGCGGCATGTTTAAAGTGGTGATGCTGCTGCTGCTGCTGCTGCGAATGTCAAGGCATCACCATTTCCCTACTTTGGTGGTGGATGGATGGATGGACCGGGGGGGGCGCCCGTTTGTCGACATGATGACTCTTTTGCCTTTATTACTTTCCTTTTAACCCCCACTTTTTTTCTAATCAGTAAAACTAATTAAAAAAAAAAGAGGGTATTTGAAAAAAGAAAAGAAAAGACGCCGCATTATTTATAATAACGAAAACAGAGGGCACGCCCCTCCAATCAAAACAGGCTACTGCCCTGTAATGGGATTAGGATGGTGCACCCCTTTTTAGATTCTAACACATTGTTATATATATATATATATATATATATAAAATTAAAATAATGAAATCGGGGACAAAATAAGTCAAAATGGGAGGAGGAGGAGCGATTGTGAATGGATGTCGTAAGAAGAATCAGATCTGGGGTGGCAGTCAGTCAGTGGTAGTAGCAGTACTCAAGTAAAAATGAAGTAAAAAGACCCAAAGGAAGAAGAAAGAGAGAGAGAGCTCACCCCCTACTCCATTCCCTCCCGAGCTTCCTCTAGGCTCTCCACTCCCTGTCTATCTCTAAATCCTCTTCATCTTCTCCCCCCTCCTCCGTTTTTTTCTTTTTTTTTTTTTTGGTTCACTTTGACCGAGTTGAAGACCATTTTGTTTTTTGTTTTTTGTTTTTTTTTTTTCGGATGAAATCGGAGGACCCTTTTCGAATGCCTCATCGTCTCTCGCTCTTGCCCCTCCTCTGCTGACGCTCCCAGGTAGATTCCCCCCCGTCTTCCATCGTTTGTTCGCGTGATTGCGCTCTTCTTCGATTTGATTGTCTTGTTTCCCAATTTCAGCTCCTCGCTTGTTGATTCCTTGATTAATTGATTGCTTGCTCGATTGCTCATGCTGTGTCGATCCCATCGCTGTTGCCTGCTTCTCCCGTCGCTCGTCTTTGCTTCATTATACCCTCCCTTTGCAGTTTGGTTTTGCTGTTACTCTTATACTGCCCACTTACTTAATTCTGCCGGAGCACTAGACTGAAATGAAAACGTACCAACTGCTGGATCCGTCGACGTCTTCAATACTTCCGACCATGTCACATTTTCGCCCGTTTCAGTGAGAGTCTCTGAGATTCTTCCCATTTCAATTCTAGGCTTGTGTTATTGTCTTGTCGACATCATTCTTGGAGTCCGAGCCCTGTAAATTTTTGGGCTTTTGTTCGTTAGAATGTCTAGCCACTATCCTGATCACCCGCAACTCTCAATTCGCTTTGTTTAGGATATAGATCTTTCATTGCTTTGCGGATTTAGTCCCGGTATTATTTTGCACTCAGAAAGTCTTTTCTCTTCTCAGTTCTTACTCGTAATTACTTATCCTTCCCCTGATGCTGCTAGATGCACCCACTAGAAATTTGAGAGCTCTTGTGCCTGTGTTTATATCTAACCGAAAGAGGCAGCATTGTGATCGTGGAGGTTAATCAGGTGAAATGGGGATTGCTGTGAATTTGGAATCAAATAATGTTGATATTCTCTCTAGGAGAGAAGTTTCCTCGCCTCCCTATCCAAGATGGTTTGACCTGCTCAAATTTGTTGAGTACTGGATATGTTAATTGTGTGGTGCATGAAAAATTGATCTGAATATTTTCATTTGATGATGCAAACTGCCTGCCTCGAAGGAATCTTTAGCATCATTCCGGACAGGGCAATTATATGAAGGGCAATACACATCATCTCCTGATAAGTTTGTGTGCACTGTGCGCTGCCAATTTCGGGAGCTGGTTAAGTCAGTTTCTTTTTCTTCTCTTTGGCATGTAAATTCTGAAAGAGCAACTTTCCTTAAGCACATCTTGACCAAAAGGGGTAAAGAGTGGGAAGAGAGATTATCTACTTTGGGTCCTGAGGATGCTTCTCTTCTCCTCTTGGCCTTCCTAGTAAAGACGCTATATTTGATTTTTCTAGCTTCCGTGAATGATATTTTCTTTTCTTTTTTTGCCTGCGTGAAATGCAGTCACTTGATTACCTTTGTTGTTATCCCTTCACATTGTTGACTTTTCTTGTTATTTACTAAGAAGTTAGGATTGAGGGGCAGGGCGATGGATAGTTATGATGCTATCAAGAACTGCTATTTTTGACTATCCCCAGATACATACATGGCTTCTGCAAACCGTGGGAATGGAGGAGTTGGCAGTTCGAGGTCCATTCATGCCTTCAGCAATTCATCTAGTTCCGTTGACTGGCTTGGCAGAGAAATGCTTGAAATGAGATTGCGCGATCGGGTGGAGCATGAGGAGGATAGAGTATGTCTTGCATCCTTTATCTGGTTTTTGCCTCTTTTGTTAGCTCTCATAAGTAATGACTTGGTATTATTTTGCTTCAGTAGAGGATTTTAGCAACTTGTAGGACTGTCTGTGATTGGTTATTCAAGTTTTCAGTCTGGCCACCGCCACCTCAAACTCCACACCACCCACACTATCACCACTTTCATCCATGCTATCAAATACTCCACTTCTCTAATATCACCTCTACCACTTGTTCATAAATGAATCATAAGAACTGAAACGAGTCAAATTAAATTGAGAATTTCCTGTTAGCTATTGATTGCATGATTTGGTTTTGGCAATAAGGCTTCTGCCATTGCTTTTCTTGTTCTATACATGTCTACTCATGCATATCAAATAACTACCAAACAAGGTCATCGAGCTTTGGTTAAGAGTCATGTTATGCGCGCAAATTATGTGCTATGCCTAAAACCCATAACTCACAATTGATATATGAATTTTCTCGTGTTGGACAAAAAAAAAAAAATCTTTCCTATAGTCCCAACTACTCAGTATGAGAGTATATTGAACCGTTTTTGGTTTTATTTGATTTCTGAGATTTAATGTTTGGGATTTGAATGAGAGAGCGTTTCTGTTTTTTCATTTTCTGACTTGAAAATGAATTTGGAAGAGAGCCCAAATCCATGTGTATGAGGAAAAACTATTTTCTACAAATAGAAAATTCTTAATCGTTTGCAGGGTGAGAGTTCTTACCAATCTCTCCTTATTATTGCATCTCTTGCAGGACAGTGAACCAGACATCATAGATGGTGTAGGCGCTGAAACAGGGCATATAATAAAAACTACAATTGGTGGTCGAAATGGTCAATCTAGGCAGGTTTGAGGGAATGAGGCTTGAATTCCAAATATTTGGTAAAAATTTTGTGCAACTCACATGGTTATGACTTTATGGCTGTTATATCCCATTTTTGGCAGAGAGTCAGTTATATTGCGGAGCATGTGGTTGGAACAGGTTCTTTTGGTGTTGTATTTCAGGTACATATGTTTAACGCATTTAATCTCTTGAGTGTGTCTTCTAATCCATCGTGTAGTCATGTGTTATAAAAAATCATCATCTAATCTTTCTTTTTCATTGACTGGTGTAATTGAAATGGTTTTGGCTGTTGTTCCAGGCAAAGTGTAGAGAAACTGGTGAAATTTTTGCTATAAAGAAAGTTCTCCAAGACAAGCGCTACAAGAATCGCGAATTACAGATTATGCAAATGTTGGACCATCCAAATATCGTGGCCCTCAAGCACTGTTTCTTCTCAACTACAGACAAGGAAGAACTGTATTTAAATCTCGTGCTTGAGTTTGTTCCTGAAACTGTTAATCGTGTGGCAAAACAGTACAGCAGGATGAACCAGCGGATGCCCTTGATATATGTTAAACTTTATACTTACCAAGTACGTGGGTGATAATTTCTGGCCTAAAATCTGATTTTCTGGGTGGTTTAGAATTCACATCTTCATAAAGCAAATGGCATGTGTTGAATGGAATCGATAAAAGCAAATAACTTGAAGGTTGGCTCCAATAAGCTGAGCACTAACAAATGTGTAGGATGTTGCCTTCAAATTGTTCTGCGTAAAACCACATAGATCATGGCCATTAATACTTTTGGCATGTTATCTTTGTTCTCTCTCTCTCTTTCTCTCTTTTGGCGCCGGGGGGGTTGTGGTTGGTCTCCATGGTCTTACTATATTTTCCTGATTTGGGTGGAAGGAACTTATTTAGAGTTATTGAATGAGAGGGCTAGTCCTATGTCTTTACAGCTTGTACATTTTTGCATCTTCTGAAGCTATATGATTTGCTGCAATGTACAACTTATGTTTTTGTTATTTCAATTTTTCTGCAGATCTGCAGGGCACTTGCATACCTACATGGTTGCATTGGCATTTGTCACCGGGACATCAAGCCTCAGAATTTACTTGTGAGACCCTTGTTATTCTCTGTGTGTGTGCTTGTGTGGTCTGAGCTTACATAAACCCTTGGAGTATGATGATTATAAGATTGACATGGTGATTGCTCTCAGCCAAGCCATTGAAATCCATGAACTAGTGTGCATTGGTGCTTTCAAGTTCTTTCTTCTACATTCTTGTTATGTACTTCATTTTGTGTATTAGTAACATTCTAAAGTCTCAGGGGTAGGTGCTTGATTAAGAAAATATGTCAGCAAAGCATGCTATTTATTCTTTTACTCTAGGTGACTTTCCATTTAGGTTCTTGTGCACTTTTTCATCATAGTTCCTCACGAACCATTTTGCCAACGGTTTAGTCCCTATACAAACAGGCATTCCTGAGGAGGTTGGACTAAAATGAAGAACTATGTAGTGCGGAAACTAAAATGAGAACTTGCCTATAGTATAGGGAAGAATAAAACTGGCTTGCTTGATCACAGGAACAAAAGAATGCTTTCCCAAGTTCATAATCTTAGTAATTGGATTGGAGATCATCCACAATTTTCATGTGCTTCCGATGGGATTACCCCTAAATGATGTTATTGATGCTGAAGGTTTTGGTATGAATAGATTTTGTGTTGTTACGTGAGTTTAGTCTGTTCTTCTGGTCAATGAGTCTTGAGTTCTTCTATAGCAACTTTATGCTTCAGTTGGATATTTGAGATTAGTGATTGCGACTCATTCCCCTACTTTATTTGCTCCAGATTGTAAGAGGGCTTCTTAGTTGTATCATAGGGAAATAGTGACTACAGTTCATATTAAAATAATATTGCTCCTTCTCAGGTGAATCCACACACACATCAATTGAAGCTTTGTGACTTTGGTAGTGCAAAAGTTCTGGTAATTTCTAGCTTATCCAAAGCAAAAGTTTCTTTTAATTTCCAGTGCTGGCTATTGTATAGTTCTGGATAGTCTTTCGCCCTGGGAGTATTATTTTGTGGCTTAAGCTTCCATTTTCATCAGGTGAAAGGAGAACCAAATGTTTCTTATATCTGCTCAAGATATTATCGTGCTCCAGAACTCATATTCGGTGCGACCGAGTATACAACTGCGATAGACATATGGTCCGCAGGTTGTGTGATGGCTGAACTACTTCTTGGGCAGGTAGATGCATGAACATCTTTTGAGACTAACAGTTAATCTTATTCATCCAATGTCTTGCTAACTAAGCTTTTGGCAGCCTCTGTTTCCGGGAGAAAGTGGAGTCGACCAATTAGTTGAGATCATCAAGGTGAAATATCTACTCATGGGGTTATGATTATGAACCATCCTATCTGGCTACATTGTCCATTTTTTAAACTAAAATTCTGGCCATCTTGGATGTCTGGAATAGAATTTTTGGTAACTGAGGTGCATAGGTAAGTCAGGAGAAATGATTCCAATGAATCTGAGTTTCGGGTGAATGTACGGAAAATTTTCTGTTTAAAGTCAAATGTTGTATAATTTCAACTTATTTCTCGTGCCTTTTAATCTTAAGGCGAAAGATTGAAGGACACCAGTTACCTATGTTGAGAACAAAACTCCCAGGTGTTCAAATAAACCTCATCTTTGTCTTTTGATGTAGAGAAAATAGAGCTTTGTTTATATATGATGTGAAAGAATTCCGTCTCCTGTGACAGAAATTACAAAACTATTATCCCTGAGCAAACTCATCTGAGAGATGATATGTCAGTATATGTTCAAGAGTCTTCTGATTGTATATGAAAGAGTTTTATGCACGCCCATGTGTTTCAGAATAAATATCTGGAGAGTTGTGCCTATATCTCATCCTCCTATCTTTCCTTTCATCCATCAAATATTTGTTACCAGGTGCTGGGTACCCCAACCAGGGAGGAGATAAAATGCATGAATCCAAACTACACTGAATTCAAATTCCCACAAATAAAGCCTCATCCGTGGCATAAGGTACGGATTTTGCTTGATTGGAGATTGTAAACTGTGCCTATGATGCCTATAAAGCCTCATTCACAAAAACAGTTTTCAGTAGTTGCTTGATATTCTGGAAGCCTTGGCTGGTCTTCATTTTATATTGTTGAAGTGATTTTTATTTTATTTTATTTGGCTTGCCATTTTTTTTTTCAAATGCGATTCTGCATGCTCATTGGAAGTTGTTGGTTACCTTACTGTATTTCGGGGAAAATGGTGCCATTCCTCATAAACATCCTTTACCGTCTAGGTTGTAAGATGTTTGTATCCTATTTGTTGCCTAAAAGAAGGATGGAGTAAAATGATGCACTAAAGGAAGATGAGGTGCTATGTGAGGAGAACTAGACATTGCTTAAAATGTCTGTTTCATTTGAAATATATGCATCTCTCTAAAATTGTTGTTTTGATTATTTTTCTTTTCAGAACTTTAGGTAAACAGACATGTATTTCTGGTGTATAGCTAGTTTGTGTTGTAGAGGCTGACGCTCTTTCCCCTCCAGGTTTTTCAGAAACGTCTACCCCCTGAAGCAGTTGACCTGGTTTGTAGGTTTTTCCAGTATTCTCCAAACCTACGTTGCACTGCTGTAAGATCAGAAGTCTTTTTTCCTTTTCTCTTGATACTCGGTGGAAATGTTACTCAAGGGTTGTGCTGTTGCTTTCTGCGATTGTATAGTTGGAAGCCTGTGTCCACCCCTTTTTCGATGAACTGAGGGACCCAAATACTCGCCTTCCCAGTGGCCGTCCTCTTCCTCCCCTGTTTAACTTTAAGCCCCAAGGTTTGTTCAAATTTCTGCCTCTTTATAATGAGCATATAATGTCATTGTTGAGAATAAAGTACTTTGATAAATCACTGTTTGTCATGATAACAATTTCTTTTTCTATTTTTGTCATTAATTGGAAGTACATTGACTCTGCGATTTCCTTTTGGACAGAGCTCTCGGGCATACCACCCGAGATCATAAACAGACTCATACCCGAGCATGCTCGCAAGCAGAACTTGTTCATGGCTCTGGATGCGTAATGGATCTTACGAAGTCTGCTTTTAGTATCTTCCCAAAAGGATGGTGTCCGTCTGAATATGTATGTAGAACTTGAAATCGGTGAGCTGCGTAATTCCTCTATCCAGATTGATTGTCAGGCATGTTTGCAATTCAGTAATGGGGAGCTCAGTGTGCTCCTAGTAAATCTGCAATGTGTTCGCTTTTACTGCCTGCTGAAATATTTTTAGCATTTCAGCTCCTTCTTCAAAGCTTTCTCCATTTCAACCTATGAAATCTTGTCCGCCAATTCCAAGGCATGTGAGAAAATAGACATCACCGTGGAAGCTAGTTTTGTACGAATGGGGACGAGATACAATAATGACCATTAGAATACGTGGGTTGCGCCACATCAATGATTGAAATTCAACAAAAATCTGATGCCTTTCTGAGCGCACGCAAGTCGGATGAGCTGGGCCTGTGCTCAAACCGATCAATTTAACATTAATGCTTGAAGACTCTTGGAGATTTTATTCGATGAGCAAGCTTGTCTATAACAGAGTCATAGCTTTTGATTGGAGTGAATCCGAAATATCCGGAGTGTTTCTCTCCAGATTTTCCCTGAAACAGCTAGGCGGTTTACCCCTATGCCACTGGCTTATTCACAAACTTGTTTGTTCTTTTCTCCCCAGCGGTCATGAAGTTCTTTTGCTAAGCAGTATAGGATACAGAAAGCTGACCTTGCCGTTAACACTAATGAAGTGGCCTGAGGTGTATACTTACCTCCTGCAGTAGGCGGTATTATCTGATGATTGCGTATACTGTTCTGATGACTGGAGAACGTCTTTATTTCTGTATAATGCACACCCCCACATTGGAAGGCGCTAATTTTAGAGAACCTTTTCACGCACCTTGTAGTTTTCTAGCAATTGATCAGGCTTCGCTTGAGTCAAATAGCAACTTTATATGACAGGCAAAATGTCGAAAGAGTGCTTCTCTTTTTGGTTCTTGCCAGTGAGGCTACGTTGCATGCAGGCATCAAGATAAGAATGTGTCGGGATCCTATTACAATGATATATATTTTAATATTTGGAAGGAGGAGGAGGAGGAGGAGGGTGACATCAAACCTTTTAAAACCTTTAGGGATTTAATTGAATTTAATGAAAACTAAGGCATGAACGAAAGGTCAAGAATGCAATTCGGCCAATCAAAAATTCATAAGACAAAAAGATAAATTTCCATGAACTTGACTGAATTTAATTCATGGATGACACTTCATGTTGGACAAAATACTCGGGAATGTTGTAGAAAGAAAATTAGAAATTTGTCCGAAATGAAATAGCATTTTCGTTATGGTGCAAATTAATTGCTAAATTTTTGAAAGTTTGAGTTGAAGCTCAAACTTTTAACGCAAAAGTTATATTAAGCATGAAAAATTTACACTATTTATCATTTGATTAAAAGAGAATGGAAACAAAACCTCATAATTTAAACAACATTTTCAAATAGTTCATATCCCCAAAATAGGTAAATTATTTCTTATATTCATATACGAGGAGCTAGTTAAGTAAGTTTTGAAATATTGAGCGCAATTGGATTAAGTACATCGATTTTTCTTTTTGAGAATAGTATAATTAATACAGTTAATCGAATCCAGTAACACTCGGACTTATGAAAAGATTAATCACGTCGAGTATTAAATCCGAACATTATAATTTAAATAAAATTCACATATTAAGCTAATCGACTTACACTCTTATCAGGAAGGGCTCAGGATTCGCATCGTTTTTCGCTTAGGATGATTTTTCTTCACTAATCTGCAAGCTGGAGCATCAAAAAATTTCGTCAAAAAATAAAATAAAAATAAAGTGCGGGGCTGCGCTTGAAATGAAGTACAGGGGCAGACTTGTCAATTGCCATTGAGAATGATGCCACGTCAGTCGGCTTCCACATTCGGTTCGGACCATATTTCTTCTCTTTCGCCGCGCAGCTTTCCCTCTCTCTCCCTCCCTCTTTGCCTTCGGCTTCAGTTTCGGACACGCCGAAATTGCAGATAGCCACTGAAAAAAGGCAGACGAAGCGCAGTCGCCGACCGTCGAGCCGCCGCGAAACAGGCAAAGCTCCGTCCAGTTCAGTCGCCGGCGGACGTAGCTCCTTCTTTCGGTTCCGTCGTTCGTCACTCCGCCAATTGTCCTCCGCCTCATCCCCGCAGCTCGGCCTCAGGTATGTCGCCGTCGAGCTTCCACGACAGAATATAGTCTGCAACCATCAAACCCAGTTTGCTTCGCGTAATTTTGCTCCAAGTTATTGCTTCGGATGGAAAGCATGTCCTCCGTAGGCTTCCCTTTTGAGGGTTTTAGACTTAAAACCCCGGCTTATTACTTATATCGATGGCTTCAATGTCCAATTTCTGAAATAAATTTTCATTGTCCTCCATCATTGTAGCTGCGTCATTGGAGGTTGGAAGCGCGAGTAGTATGGCTTCTTCCAATGCCTCCACCCTCTCAGCTTCTCTGAAGCTCAATGGGTGCCTTTATAGATCCTCAATACCCTGTTTTTCAAATTATAAAACTTGTTGCTGGTCTTCTGGTTCGTGGTACTCCGGACATGCCAATCCGAGAATCAGCTGGAGCTCATCTTGCCACCTCAAGAGTGCTCAAGACTTGACCTCATTTGGCAATTCTCAGTTTGTCTTCAAGTGTGTCGGCCAGGCATTGGAGCCCTCGGTCTCCATCGATTCTTCTCAAAATAACAGTGCTTCTGATGGTAAGATTAGGGCCATTTATGGATTTACTCTGGTGTTCCTTTATCATTTGACTCGGTATTAATATTCCTTTGCATTGTATGTCTCTTTCATAGTCTCTGTCTTTCCGTCTCAATGTCATTGGGTGCTTCTGACTGACATGGAGGTATACTGTCGTAGGGAGCGTATTTAGAGATTTCCCTCACTACATTTGGAAGCTTCTTCATCAGCTCGACTTTTTTGCTAACCTTGGCTAATGGAAACCTTTCAAGAAAGATAGATGCAAAGCAATGCATTTTGTGAAACCATTATATTATTCTTACACTATCTCACTGCTTCTTCCTTCTATGATTTCTTGGTGAGATAGTCTTACCTCTATTAACGAAATCCTATTTTACATGATTTTTTAAGGTGATTGTTAGCATTAAACATCAGAACTTAAACTTGTTATGAAAAATCCATTCGTGTTTGTCATATTGATGATGGCTTTGTTTGGGGTACTTATGTTAAATTTCGACTTCTGGTTGCAGTTTAGTGCTCAGGATTTTCCTTTTGCTCATCTTCAATAGTTTTCAACACAATGAATAAATCTTGTGTGGTTTACATGTCAAGATATGTTTATCTTTATATTGTCTTTCAGATGCACAACATATATGGAGAGATATGTTTGCGTTGATTCATCTTTTCTTTTTTACTTTTCATTCATTTTTTTTTTCCTATGGGTAGCATAAACTTATTGTAAGTTTTAGTTCCTTTCCTAATGTGTATGTAGAGAAGGTTTTCATTCATCTGTTTCCTTTTCCTGATGTTTTTACACAAGAGAGAGTGGCAGTGCTCATTATTGGCGGAGGAGGAAGGGAACATGCACTATGCTTTGCATTGCAACGATCCCCATCATGTGAATTGGTCTTCTGTGCACCTGGAAATGCTGGCATTTCCAGCTCTGGAGATGCCACGTGCGTTCCAGATCTCGATGTTTTGGACAGTACGTCTGTTATTTCTTTTTGTCGGAAGCAGGGAATCGGATTAGTTGTGGTCGGACCAGAGGCTCCTCTTGTTTCAGGTTTGGCAAATGCTTTAGTTAAGGCCGGAATCCCTACGTTTGGCCCTTCATCGGAAGCTGCTGCTTTAGAGGGTTCCAAGAACTTCATGAAGAATTTGTGCGACAAGTATGGCATTCCCACTGCCAAGGTATTTTGCTTTTTTTTTTTTTTTTTGAAAATAATATTTCAAGTACATATTCTAACAGGTGAGAGATGCATTGGCTTCTTCTCCATTTGGTTTATGGACTTATTGTCAAACCAAATGAAAACAATACTGATCATTGTTTTCCAAATACCACTAAGTGTTGCTGACCATTACATGGAATGTCTAGTATCTCGCATCTTGCCGTTTGCTGAGTTATCCATATCTTTCATGTGTGCTCATGGAAAAGACTTACTTATTACAATGTTTATGAACAACTGGTGCAGTATAAAACGTTTACGGAACCATCTTCAGCGAAGCTATACATCAAGGAGCAGGGTGCACCAATTGTTGTAAAAGCAGATGGGTTAGCAGCTGGGAAGGGAGTTATTGTTGCCATGACAGTGGAGGAAGCAAATGAAGCTGTTGACTCAATGCTTGTTGAGGGCGTTTTTGGTTCTGCTGGTTGCAAGGTCATCATTGAGGAATACCTTGAAGGAGAGGAAGCTTCTTTCTTTGCACTGGTGGATGGGGAGAATGCCATCGCTCTTGAATCTGCCCAAGACCACAAACGAGTTGGGGATGGTGATACGGGACCTAATACTGGTGGAATGGGTGCATACTCTCCAGCGCCTATCTTGACTCAAGAGTTGCAATCTATAGTTATGCAGTCCATCATTCTCCCAACTGTAAAAGGCATGGCAGCTGAAGGTTGCAAGTTTGTCGGTGTTCTCTATGCTGGACTCATGATAGAGAAGAAATCCGGAATGCCTAAATTGATTGAGTACAATGTGCGTTTTGGAGATCCAGAGTGTCAGGTTTGTCGATATATACATTAAATCAGCAACTATTTATGAATCTATGATGCTATGAAGGGTATAATGATCATGGTTCTTTTTGGATTTACTGAGTTTTGGCAAAGTACTATGAATTTTTTCAGCCACCACAGGTGATCTCTTTCTTCTTCTTCTTCTTCTTCTTCTTTCTTTTTTGGCTGAGATCTCTTTTCTCTATCTTCTTGAATTTGAACCTGGAGTTTTTCCTGAATATACTGCTCTGTTTTAGGTACTTTTGGATGTACCAAAATCTCCTGTTATTGTTCTGTAGAGATTGATAGGGTAGTCCAATTTTTTGTTCACGTCGATGCCTGGTAATTTTCAGTTTTCAAATTCTGTCCTCTTCAGCAGTCTTCCCCCTGCCCTGAAAGGTGAATTCAACAATGTGAGCAGCTATGTCCTGCAAAGTGTAAAATAACTTGAATACTAAGATAAGTGATCAGCAAAAATGGACGTTTGTGTTGCTTTGCCATAAGGGGTAATTGTTTATCAGTGTGACATAAGTATTTGTAAGCTAGTGAATAGAGATGACAATCGGGTGTGAGGTTGGTATTTCATACTCGGCCTTAATGCTTCTTCCTCTTTCCGTTTTCTTTGTTACAGAACGTAACTCCTTTTTTTTTTTTTGGTATCCCTCTTGAAGTCATGCTCACTTCATAAATTCCGTTTTACTTGTTGACAAATTGATGTGGAAGACTATCAGTGCTGATTGACTGAATAAATTATTGTTTTGGCACTTTTTATATTTCCTTGGGTCTTCTCAGCCTCTACCATTCCCTTTTTATGTAGGTATTGATGGTTCGTTTAGAATCGGATTTGGTGCAAGTGTTGTTGTCAGCTTGTAGGGGAGAGCTGAGCAGAGTGACACTGGATTGGTCGCCTGGATCTGCAATGGTTGTGGTAATGGCAAGCAATGGTTATCCCGGGACCTATGAAAAGGGCAGTGTGATCCAGAATCTTGAAGAAGCAGAGCTTGTTGCTCCATCTGTTAAAATATTTCATGCAGGAACTGCTTTTGACTCAGATGGCAATTTTGTGGCAACTGGAGGCCGTGTTCTTGGGGTCACTGCCAAGGGGAGAAATTTGGAAGAAGCTCATGAAAGAGCTTACCAAGCAGTTGAAGCTGTCAACTGGCCAGGAGGATTCTATCGGCATGACATTGGGTGGAGAGCACTTCCAAAAAGGCAATTTGCGAAACAAAACTAAGCTAATATCGACAAGGTGGGGCTGGCCTATCCGGAAACACATTTATTTTAGTCAACAAGGCTAACAGACAGAGCAACGCTGGTGTTAATTACCAAGGACCAAGGAAGAAAGCCAGGGTGGAACAGCTATTCTCATTAGCTGGTTACTCCTACTTACTTAATTGACAAGAGGTAAAAGTTTTGTGAAGATGGTGGTTTATTTTGTCTGTTGCTGCCTTGTGAGTAGGATTATTCAAGGTGCATTGATTATTTCAAAAGCTCACACTACCGTATCTATAGCTATCACAGAGAACACACTGGCATCGCATATAGTGCAACCTTGTTTTGTCCTGCATATTGCATCCTGATGCTTTTGTCATAAGGCTGTCTGTGGTTTATCTGTCTAGGTAGGGTAGGTTGTGTTGGTAAAAGACCAAGAAAACTAACAAAGAAAAGAAGATGAAAACGGGAGCTTTATTATGTAGTGGCAGGAAGCTTGAGATAACGTAGATATGGAATCACCCTAACAAGACAAGCAAAAAACCGGAAGATCTGTGTTTGGTGTCTGCCCTCTCAGATGTGTTCGTTGCTTTCTCAACTTGCTTCTTCTTAAATAAGTGATCTGATACATCAGTGGCTTACTAGTGCAGTAAAGACCTAGTCAATCTTTTCTTGGTAGTTAGGAGGTTGGAGCGGCGGAGAGGGGGTTTAGAGTTGTTTAGGAGTTGGTCATCTCTTTTCTGACGTACGCAAGCATGATTGTGAAATTGAACCGTGGAAAATTATTATTTATCAGTCGGTCGTCCTCCACCTCATGTACAGCTATCTTATTTTATTCTAAAAAGTCGTATAGAATGGATGACTTTCGGGCCTTTGTACATTGTAACTGTTCGGATGCTCGTCTCGGTACAGATTTCTTCACGTTGCGCCCGAAATCACGGTTCCTTTCATCAGTCCAAGATGACTAGCCAGTTTCGAGCTGGACGGAGAACTAATCATTCTCTCTGTGAATGCTTTGCAAGGGTCTAAATAATCAATCTTCAATTTGGCAGCACGACGCAGCGTCGGTTCATCTAATGCATTTTGTTAAAGAGTGCATTAAGGGCATTTTGTGGAAGATCAAGTGAAATGAAATAAAAAAAAGCTTAAAAGTTTTCGATGTGCTGTGGGACACTTGGAAATGAAAACGTTGTTTTATTGAGGGAAGTGGACTCTCTAATGTAAACCTTATCATGCATACTCAGCGTCCGCTCTGGCGACATCTTTTGGCTTGATCAAAAGCAGCCTAAAAAATGACATCACTAACAAACAAGAGGAGCTCCTTGGACTCTACCTAATCCCATCAACTCGAGCTAATTGAGTAGACACTAATAAACACACAGCGGCCGGTGTTTAGTGTCTCATCTGGTGGGTGTTGATTCATAACTAAAGAATAATCCGAGTCCTAATCCTAATGGGTGCATCCGAGTCGGGTCGAACCTGACGTCTGATTAAAATAGTGAGAGATGCAGGTTCATCCATTCACCGGACTCCAGACCAGAGAGGCTTTGGGGAGTTGACTTTCTGGTACTCGAATCTTTCGTTTACTCACATAATATATGATTAATTCCTTAACACGCGGCTTTTCAATTAGCGGTCATATTATATGCTTCCATCTGAACTATTCTTGTGGAGTGATGATCAAAAGAGGGAGGACCATTGGTGCTGTCGATGCTTCTTCACGCACAAATAAAAATCGGAGGGGAGGGTTGAGAGATGCGAAGAGACTTCTTTCATTGCTTTTAACGACAAGATCCAGCGACCTCCACCAAGCATCACCTGCCCTAGTTTTCCTTCCTCCTCACAATGCCTCCTCTTACCTTAGGAGGCAGGCTCTTGTGGACCCCTTTTCCTTTTCTTTTTTCCTACGTAAGCTTTGAGATATGATCTTTCACACGTCAATCCCAATGTGAAAAGACCTTTTTCCTTCGGGAATCTCATGCTAATTCTTCTCACTAATTATGCTAGCGACTGAAGAAGACGATAGATAAGGGCGTTCATGCTAATTCTTCTTAATAATTATGCTAGCCACTGATGAAGACGATAGATAAGGATGTTTCGACTTCTTTCTGTTGGCGTTTAGGCACATTTTGGTTATTGCAGTTGAGAAATCATTTACTAGGGGCCATGTTATTTTTTCTTTTTGTCCTCCCAGAAAAGGTTGGGCAAAGTTGACTGCTTAGCCTCAGCCTGGAACACATGCTATTCTCAAATATAATCGCAACCGTTGAGAGCATCTTTCTCTTGTAGAATCGAGTGGATAACACTTTAATGGAGCCGACCTGGATCTGTTACTGTTTGTATCCTTGCTTTACATTTCTGTTAACTCCTTAATAGGGAAGATAAAAGAGTGTCGACCAAAAAAAGAAGTGTTCCCTTCCTTAGGCAACAAACAAGGCCAAACCCAAGAAAAATAAAAAGCCAATTAGACAGTTGGCTAGCAATATGTACTTGTTTTTTTTTTTGGGTCGGCAGCAATATGTACTTATTAAAGATGGGTTATTTTTCGCTTTTCTTTTTGGCCAACCAGAAACAATGAGCGGAAAAAGCATGAAGAAGTCGCCCATTTGGAGCTAGAGGTAAGAATTTGCAGATGGAAAAGGGCGTCACAACGTCCGTTACACACGACAGCGATGTGCAATAGTCACTGTCCATTTCTAACTGCCATGTATCGTTTGTCAAAGTCACCCGGATTTCGACACTTACTGCATCTATCTCACAGAAATGATGACACGCTTCATTTACTCATAACAATGTAGATATATATATATATATATATAATAATGGCTTTGCTGACATATCCATCTTCTCTTCTCTTCTCTTCTGGAAAAATAAAAAAAAAAGGACTTTCTAATATCATCCACATCATCCCATAATTCTTCTACACATGATCGAGGTAATCACCGTCATGTACCCACTCTATTGCAGAAGTTAAAAGACATAAAAAATAAGGAGAAAGAAAGGAACAAATTATTGATGGAAGCTAGTTAAGAAAAAAGAGAAGCTAATCGACGATTTGTACCATAGCACTAAAACACGCATAGCATTAGCGTTGATCATCAGACATTGACGCTGCAAGCCT